>PVJA010025478.1:0-30719 GCA_004027025.1 Myocastor coypus
TGTGTCCTCTGTACGGGTGGTGCACAGACTTTGAACCCCAGGACGTAGGTGAGGTCATCTTGCTCCTAATCTTTTACCCTGGAGCACTCTGATTTTTCTCCTCCAGAGGCGTAGCCTCCTTTCCCAGCCTGCGAGCAAGTTTAATTGGAGAGGGCTGAGGAGGGGCGCCGGCCCTAGGTCGGCTCAAAAGTTCCCTGCGCTTGCGTCGCAGGCTCCCCTCTGGGCAGTAGCCTCGAGAGGATCTGGGGATCTCAGGCCACTAGGAGCTCCCAGCTGGGCTATTCAGTAGGGCGGCTTTCCTTCTGCCTAATCCAAGAGTGTCACAGACCTCTCCCTGGGGACAAGAGGCGCCTTCCACCCCGCCCTCCGGGCTCACTGCCCTGCTGCAGACGCGCAGCCCAGGCTCAGGCTGACCTAAAGGAGCTGCTTCTGGAATTCCAACTTCTAGGGAAGGATAGGATGGGTTCATCTTTCAAATCCAAGAGCACAGGAGTAGGAACGCTCTCTGGGAAGAGGAAGGCAACAGGCGAGACTAGGGCTGAGCCGGGGCTCCCGCTGGCCCAGATCCTCAAGGCAAGGCGTGTCTGACACCCATGGGCGCCTCAGGGCGGATGGAAAGCCTGGGAGGAACCGGATGGGCCAGGAGGCCGCCCACGGCCACTGTGCAGCCCCAAGTGCATATCACAGCCCAACATGTCAGAGACCTTTGTCCTCTTTACTTCTTTGAAAAGTTGTCCCCACAAGCAAAGTGCCCTCATCCAGGTGCCCTGCTGTCTTTCCCAGTCTCCTTGCTTGCGCACCTTTAAGCACAGCATCGGTTCTGCGTTCCATCCCAGAGACTTTTTCAATCTTGGGAAACATTGGTAGTAGGTGAAGAGTCACTCACGGATTGACTTCCTCCTGTCCCTAACAGTCTAGTGTCTCATTAGTTACCCAGTAACGCAGAGAAAGGAAATGGCTTCATTCCTGACTCCCGGGACCTGACAAGTCAGCTGAGAATCTTGTAGCAGGCAGAAAAGCACTTTCATTATACAGCTTGATGGGGTGGGTGGGACTTTCAGAAGTTTTTGTGAAGGGCACACGGAGCAGAAAGGTATGAGTTAATTCCAGAGAGGGGTGGGGGTGGCCAGGGAAAGTGACATTGGAGAATTGTGCCTTGCTGGGGCTTTGGGAGACCGAGGTGGGAAACTCTTTGTAGAGGAAAGAACCCATTGGTGGTAGCTGTTGCCAGGGGAACTTGACTCTTCAGTGCCCCTTGACCCTGTGCTAAGGGAGCCTTGGAGGTCACATATTCTTTCTCTAAAAATCATCAGAAGAATCAAAGAGGCAAGGAGGGAATAACTCTGCATTATACATCTGTTTGTGCAAGTAGCTTTCTGAGGACAGCTTCTTTGATTTTGCTGGAAATCCACCTTCCCACATCGCACACATCCACTCCCTTCTGTAGGTAGTGAAGGCTGGCTGGTGATTAGTTTATCAGGATGCCAACAGCTGCTTGGAAAGTTTATTCTTCAAGTAAGACAATTGCTGTGCAGGCTGTTAACAGTGCTAGATGAAATAAACATGTGGCTCACTTAGCGAACTGCTCAGATAGCACCGCCTTTTAATGGAAATGAATAGATGATATCAGGCACATTTTAATTAAGGCAAGGCTGCAGTGCAGAAGCCGTTACACACGAAGAGATCTAATGATAGGTGTCGGAAGGAAGCTGAGTGCTTGTGCTTCTTCAGAGAGCTTGCTCCAGAGTGCAGAGTGGAAGAAAGATAGGAGAGGCTGTTTGCTAGCTTTTAATCCCTGGATAAAAAATAATCTGGGGTTTCCTGGCAGCACACTAACAACGAAAACTTGGAAGGCTGCGGCAATAGCAGTGGCCACGAGTTTTCTCCGATGACTTGGAAGTGCGAGCTGCTTGAACTCAAGGGCTCATGTCCCTCTGCTTTCCACTGGGGTTTGGTCACCAGGGTAGGGACTGTGGGGCGCACTGTACCTGTAACAGCTGCACCCCTAGGTGCCCAGGGGAATGCCTTTTGCTGCCACCTGCTGGACAGGAAGGATTTTTCTTTAGGAAGCAGCACCCAGGTGGTTTATTAATTATGAATTGAATACTTGAGTTGTGAAAATGAGCCTCTGCCCTCCAGAGATGCAAAATATTGGCTAAGTTGAAACAAACGCAGAACAGCTTCTTCAAGGAAATTACTTCTGGGGTGTTCAGAACTGATCGAGTGGCGGTGAAATCCTGTTGTTCAATGAGGTCTTACAGCATCTTTCCAGCATCATTTTACTCCTCATGGACCACGAAAATAGCTGTCATCACAGGCAATAAGCTGGATTAGATTTGAATTGAGCCAGACACAAGAGAGTTTGTATCGGGGCCTAGATCCTGGACATGAAAGGTGGATAAGTGGGCTTTGGGCTCTAGCACTCCCAGGCTTGAGCTAAGCAGTGGCCAGCAGCAGCAGCAGCAGCGGCAGGTGTCGTGGTTAAGGTCAAGGCTCTGAATCCCAGGGCCAGGCCTCAAGTGCCTCTGTGACATTGACGTGAAACTTTCTGGATTCTAAAAATGTCTCCTCCCCGGGAGCTTTTTAATTTCCAGCTTCAGCCATTTGTAGAGCTGTTATGTCAAAAAGTAAAAACCTTTATACAGAGTTTCCTAGGAAAGGGTAGGAACTCCATGCCTGGAGAAGAAGCCGAGACATTTAAATAAAAATATTAATGGAACCCAAGCTCTTGTACTGCATAAGGTTCAGCAGAGGCCGAGTAGATGCTGTCTTATTAATAGGCTTTCTGGTTCCCCAGGTAGTGTGCAAAGTGCTACCGTTTACACATCCTGCTATTGGTACCGGGCATTTTCAACTCGAGGGTGACCAATTAAAGGGAGAAAAGGACATTGTACTAGATGCCTAATTGATTTCCTTTCCTCTCATTCTGTTTTTATGAGATTTTCTTCATAAAAAGAGTGAAACAGGTATGGGTAGGGAGGAAGGCCACCTGAATCTTTTGCTTTATTCTGTTGATCTCAAGCTGAGGGAGGGAGCAGAAGAGAAGGTGGACTATTATAAAAGCCAGGCAGAGCAGAACCCACTTGAGCATCAACTCTTCACCAGCCAGAGCAGCTGGGAGTGTTCCCTGGGGTTGCTGAGGAGGCCTCAGGGGTCTGGCAGGGGCGGGCAATCTCTCTTCCCTTTCACAGATGAGAAAACAGGCTTGGAGAAGTCATGCTTCCAAGCAATGATGCCATTTGTAGAGGGAAGAGACAGGGAGGCATGTAGCTTTTCATGTAGCTTTTTTTTTTTTGTGTCACCTTCTGGATTGAGGGCATTGTGTTCTCATCTGAGGACTGGGACCGAGCATGGTCAGTTCTGTAGTCTGTTTGAGTGCCTTCTAGGCTGGCGTAACCTCAGGCCTCCAGACCTGGGAGATCTGGTATCTTTGGGGTAACCACTGTAGGGAGTCCTTGCATCAGTTGCTACCACAGTAATGTCACACATCAGTGACTTAAAACAGCAGTCATTTATTTTGATCCACATATTCATGGGTTGGCCTAGTGCTGCCTTCCCTAAGCCAGGCTTGGTGGATTTTAGTTCCAGGTTTAAGTGGGTGCCTGCACCGCATGTCCCAGTCTTCTTGCAACAGTGGACCTGCAGGGCCGTGTTCTTCTCAAGTACAAGCCAGTATATAGTCCTACTGCACAAGTACATTTCAGTCTCTACTTGTGTCATGGTTACTAAAATTCCAATAGCCAACACTGGTTACATGGCTGAGCTCAAAGTCAAAGGATGGGGTGGTTTTCTCTCACTCTACTGGGATTAAATTCATGGCCACATATCACAGAGTGTGGGTATGGGGAGATAAAAATTTTGGGCCAATAATTCAGCCAACCATAGTCTCCTTAGAAAAGTCCCTTGGCCTGGATGCTGTCCTTCTCATGGTGTCCCCAGATACATATATTTGGTCTGATGGCTTTGCTTCCAAAGAAGTGCTCATGAATGCACTCATCAGGTAATTATTCAGGTTCTAAACTAAGAGCCTGTGACATGCCAGGGCCTGTGCAAGGCACTGGGGCCAGAGGGACACTTCCTTCCTTTTGTGTCCAGTGAAGGGCATCACATCCAGGCCACTTTCAAATTTCCTGGCCAGAGAAAGACCCGCTTGGAAGTCCTTTGAGGTCACCCTTGATTTAATTTCTGCCATATAGGTGTAGAACACTATAGATCAAATTGAAATATTAGTTCCTTCCCTGTCTTTTCAAGGTGATCACAGAACTGCTTAGCACCTGGATGCACTTAAAGAAAAACATCCCAAGTCTCAACAGCAGGGTCTCGGGCTGGACTTGGGATGAGAGGAGACTTGCTGATTGCTTCTGCCCAGCACAGCGTAGCTGCTTCTGAGCTGGGTCTTTGTGCAGGATGAAGGAGAGCGAGCGGGTGGACACTTGAAGTGAGCTCTTCTGAGCATTACTGATCCACTTTCCCTTTAAAAATAAACCTTATACCTAAGTCAGGCTGGCACTGCCTCCGGGCACGCTGAGCAGACCACTGAGACCAGGTATGATGGTGCACACCTGTAATCCCATTGCTGGGGAGGCTGAAAACAGGAGGATCACTACAAGTCCGAGTTGCATAGTAAGACCCTATATCAAAATGTATTAGAACAGCAACAACTTCTATGCTTCCAATGATACCCCATAAGAGTTAGGACAGAGGTCCAGCTCCTGTTGTGGGCTTGATGAATACATTCCCAGTGCCCAGCCATGCATAGACTCATTGTATGCCCTTGGTTATACCAGTTAAAGACTTATTAGGTACAGAATCTTAGAAAGTAACAGTTGGCTTGGGGTAAACTGGCCCTGCAACTAGCTGTATTTCAAAGGAGACAATTCTAAACTTCAGCTGAGGAGACAAGGGAAAGCCTGGCAAAACCAGCAAAGGCAGCTATGTGCACTGCGCTTTCAGCTCAGCCTTTTTTCTGTCTCGGCAATGACAGGCTTCAGCTCCAAAGAGCCCTTCCTGCCCAGCCCTGTGTTGCCAGAATCCTCTGCTGCTGCAGCAGTCACCGTGTCCTGCAGGAGAAGAGAGAGGGAAGAGTAGACTTCATGCGTAGGGCCAGGGCGAAGGTGGGAGGACAGGCGAGGCTGTGGCAGTTTGTGATGTCCTGATGGATATTCACCCAGGCTCTGTGGGCCAAATTGGGGGCAAGCTCTCCAAATCCAGTCTCGGTGGCTGCACTGTCATCAGGCAAAAGTTGACAGCTGTCGCTGACGAAAACATTTCCGACTTCACAATCAGAATGGCACTACTGAGATGCTAAGTGTAGTTAGACACAGGCTTTACGAATGGCTTAAGCATAGTTCCTTAGAGTGATCTGTTGCCTTATTAGCGTATATACTTGGAAATCACTTTGTAGTCATGAATGAATCATTCTGCGGAACGCCCAACTGGGTAAGAGACACACTGGGTAGTTCCTTTTCTCTGGCAAGGAAGTAGGGAGTGCAGGGCCATGTGTCTTTGTCCTAAGGTCCTCCAACAAGAGTCACCAGGATCTAACTTTCAGGAGTCCCCTCAGGTAGAAATACACATCTGAGTTACTCTCTGGCCAGTCCCTTAACATTTTTTTTTTTTTTTTTTTCCCACTAGGGCCAGGGTCTCTTTTTACTTTCTTCTTTTTTAATATATTTAGTCCAGGATCTACAGCGGCTCACTGCATAGATCAGACTCCTAGTGATTCTCCTGTGTTCAGCCTTCCAAGCACTGGGATTACAGGCATGTGCCACCGCACCCAGTCTCAATCACTGTCTCAGTGCATGCCGGGGGCAGACTCAGCATGGTAGGCTGGGGATCGAACCCCTGGGCCCCTGCATCTGCCTAATTGGCACTTTAGTCTGCTAAGCTATCTGGCCAGCTGCACGCTTTCTTCTTCTCTATGGAGGTTGGTTGTACTTGGTCAGTAGAGGTGCTCTGCGTGGGTATGTACTGTGGGTGTTGATAACAGATTTCACAGAGGTCTCTGAGGCTGGTGGAGCAGAGCTGTAATCCCTATCTGTAGTTTCCAAATCAAAACATTTTGCAATCCCAAGATTTCTTCAGAACTCACCAAATAGCAAGGCCTATCCTGCTTTGGACTTACTTGGCGGCAAAACATGACCTCACCTGCAACTAGGCTGCCCAAATTCTTTATGCCAATTGGAGAAAAACAGCAAAGTCTCCAATCCAGAAAGGGTGCAGCCTTTGCTAATGGGGAAGTGATTGAGACTTTGCTGAGGGTATTGCCTCAGATTTAGCAGAGGATGCATTCTCAATTCTGAAAAAAAAAAAAAAAATACTTGGCTGTAGGGATTTGGGGAGATTATCTGTGTAACGCAGAGTGGGTTGGGGGAATGGTATGAAGACACTGTGCTACCAGAGGGGCGATGGGGCAAAGTAGCTTTGCTTTATTCTCCAAGGAACCTCACCCACTTACCATCGCTTTCCTATACTCCCCACCACGCCCAGCTTCTGTGGTCTCTGTTCTGTACTGCCGCTAGCATTCTGCCTGTTATGCCAAAATACCTCTTTGTTCCTTTCTAGTGGCTGGCTTTGGGCTGGACCCTGACCTTCAGATGGATATTCTCACCGAACTTGACCTTGTAAACAGCACCCTTGGAGTCACTCAGGTGTCCGGGCTGCACAATGGCAGTAGAGCATTTTTATTTCAAGGTAAAAGCACTTCTTCCTTTGCATGGGACAGAGGTTGTGGGAGGGGGCCGGTCTGGGGAGTGTTCATCTGGGGTGTGTGTGTGTGTGTGTGTGTGTGTGTGTGTGTGTGTAGGGCGTGCCTTTGCTATTTTTCTTGGAATCTGGTCCAGAACAGTGTTAAGATGTGCAACAAGTGTTCTGAGCATGGGAGGGTGCGTTTTGGGGGTGCAGTGGTGAAACGTTTGGTTTGGCAATAAAATGGTTCCCTGGGGTGTTTGGCGGAGATGGAAAGTGTAATGAATTTGCAAGAAGTTTGAAAGCTACTGGTCCACTGTGTTATTTTTGCAGGTAATTTCTTCAGCTATTGTCTGTCCCTCTACCTATGGGATACCTATATCGCTCGCCTTCCTGGTAGATAATGAACACAGAGTAGGTAGCATGGCTGGCTGTCCCCTTCCTCTCCTTCTCCCTTTTCCTCTTTTCCCTCTTTCTCTTCTTCCTCCTTTCCTTCCTCTTCCTGATCCTTCTGCACCTCCTTCTTCTTCCTCCTCCTGATCCTCTTACTCTTCTTCTTGATCTTCTTCCTCTTGATCTTCCTCCCTCTCTTCCTTCTCCTTCTTCTGGTGCTGGGGATTGGACTGAGGACCTTACACTTGCCGGGCAGACAAACTGCTCAGCTATCTCCCTGTCCCTATGGTTGTCTTCTTTGAAGAGTGGAGTGTCTGGGCCTGTGGGTTAGTCAACGCAGACCCTAGAAGGGGAGAGCAGACTGAAAAGGAGAAAGGGGCAGGAGACGCAGAGAGTGGAGACAAGACAGGATTCTGATCAAGTCTTGTTTATTGAAAAGGGCTCTCGGGTATATATACAGGGTGTGGGAATGAGGTAATTTTGGCAGCGACGTCAGCAGGTATCTTAGGCGACTTTAGAACACGTCATCGACCATCCAAGGCAGGGCTTACAGCATATGACTTACGGGAACTAGGTAAGGGGTGGGGGAATAGAAACTTATCAGGAGGCACAGAAACCGAAACTAAACTCAGGGACCCCCAACGGGGATGGCTGATGTAATTACAAGATGGATGCCATATGACCTTTTGAGGAGCCTCCAAAGAGTTCAACCAGAAATTTCTGAATGTTTTCTCCTTTGGGGCAACCATGGCATCATTTGCCTTATGGAGGTCATATGATAACTCATTATGTTTTTTAAAAAATTTCATTTATTTGATACAAAGTCTTACTATGCAGTTCAGACTCACAGTGATCTTCCTGCCTCAGCCTCCCCAGCACTAGGATTACAGGTGTGAGCTACCACACCCAGTTTTGGGACTCTTACAACACAGCTGGGGTTCTGGGCTAGTGTGGCATGTGGTACCGGGAATTGAACTCAGGACCTTAATCTTGCCAGGCAGGCACTTAGGCCACTGTGCTGTATTCCCAGCCCACTCATTATGGTTTAGACTTACATTTTCTTGCGAATTAGTGACACTGAGTGTTTTGTCACATATATGCTATTACCTATCTATCTATCTATCTATCTATCTATATTCTTTTGTGAAATGGCTATTTAGGTCATTTATCTAAGTTAAAAATTCCTTAATTTTTTATTCCTGGTACCACTACCACAATTTACAGGGCAGAATACCTGATGTAATAAAAAGAAAGAAAAAAGACAAAACTATAGCAGAGAAAAGACCTCAGGTGGCTGCCTGCCAAGCACAGGGTCCTGAGTTCAATTTCTGGTGCTGAAAAAAAAAATCAACCTTAGGAATGTACATCTAACTGACACTACATTGCACTCATCAATAGCTGCACTTTTTGCAAACTGTGGCTTGGATAGTCCTGAACCAGAAGGGTTTCCTGTTGAAGCTGCAGTAACTTTTCTGACTATCGACTGTCGCTCCTTCTGTGGCAGACTTTTACAGCTCCTCTAATGAATTTGGGACAACTGTCTCAAAGTAATCTGCAGCTTTCCTGACAATACACCTCACTCTCTCTCCTGCTAAGAACTGTAGCCTTTTTCTCTTGTTTTTAAAAACTTTCAGCTATCATATCCACCACTTCCACCACCAGATCCAAAACCAGCACTATAGGGCCTGCCAGAGCTTCTTCTACCCAAACTGCCCCCCTTCATGGGTTCATATTTTGACTTCTGTTGTCCACTATAATTTCCAAAATAATCACAGTTCCTGCCACCACCATAGTTACCACCACCAAAATTTCCTCCTTCTTTGTAACCTTCATATCCTCCTCCACCATTACTGTATCCACCACCTTGGTTTCCGTATCCTGGTCCAACACCACCATACTCACCTCTACTGCGGTAACCAGGACCCTCACCATGGATTCCACCATCACCTGCAAGTCCATTCTATCTACCATCACCTCCTCTATAATTACCCAGGCTTCCACCTCCTCCACCACCACAGCCCCCTCTTCTACCAAAGTTTCCACCATGACCAAAATTCCCTCCACCACCTCCAAAGTTTCTCCCATGACCCGTAAAGGTCCCAGATCCACTTCCACAGCCTCCTTGTGATCCACCAGACTGCATCTCCTATTTAGAAAGGGCCTTTTTCACTTCACAATTATGCCCATTAATAGTGTGGCATTTCTGAACAACACTTTTATCAACTGCGTCATGCCCACCAAAAGCAAAGCCTCTCTTTTCCCCACTCTGCCTCTGTTCTGTAACTTCTGTGGTTTCACTCTTGCTGGAGTTTTCAAAGTAGTCTCTCAAGTTATGTTCTTCTGTATATTCTTTAATAATAACAACAAAAATTTTCTTCACTATTAGGTGGGCACCAGGGTTTACTGAATCCTCTCTGCAAACAGCTCTCTCTGGTTCCACTGTGTGCCATCAGCTTTGTGCGGTTGGGTACACATTGCTGTACCCACCTCTTCAACACAAGAGTAAGTCACAGAACCAAATCCTCTGAAGCGTTTTGTTCCAGATCTCTCACCACCACATGATTTGGGAGTGTGTCCTGTTTCTCCGAGTGTTCTCTAAAACTGTCCTTGGTGGTTTCAAAGCTCAGACCACCCATAGACAGCTTCCTCAACTGTACCAGTTCCTTTGGGTCATGGCTCTCCATTTTGAGACCAGACTCCCCTCTTCCAACTTGAGTTCAATCTATCAAATGTTTAACTGAAAAATACTTTTGGTATTGGTTTGTGTTCCTGGATGTTAAAGCCCTGTTGGTAGATAGTTCACAGATATTCCCTCACATTCTGTAGCTTGTCTCTTCACCGTGTTGGGTGTGTCCATTGCAGGGCAAAAGCCTTTCATTTTGGTATAATCCCATTTGGCAAATTTTAGGGGCCTTTATTGTCATGGTACTGGGAATTAAAGTCAGGGCCTTCTCAAAGAACTGTACCCCCACTGCCTTAAAGGTTTTTATTTTGAGAGACAATCTCCTTAAGTTGCCAAGATGCCCACGTAGGCTTGGAACTTGTAGGCCTCTTGCCTCAGCCTCCAAAGTGCCATGATTACAGGTGTGCGCTACCATACCCGCTTCTTTCAGGATTGTGTCTAAAATATCCTTGTCTGTTCCTATGACGTGAGTCATTTTTCTTACATTTCTGTCTGTTAGTTTCATAGCTTTGTGTCTTATATTCACATATTTGATGAATTTTGAATTGATTTCTGTATGTGATGAGAGGTATGGCTCTACCATTATTCTTTTTTATAGGGCTGACAGGGAAGCTGTCGGGGAGAACACGCCCTTGAACCCGCACAAGACCATACTCATGTTAGCTGGCATGAAAGGAGTGGTTTATTGATGGCAACTAGCATGTGCCAGGCTGCTCAGCAGGCCTGAGCAGCAGCGGTGGCTGGGGAGGCAAGGTCTGTATAGGGCAGGGACTAGGGGAAGGTGAGTCATAAAGTATCCTTAGCTGGGCCAGGGTGTTCTGGGCAGGCGGAAATAGGGAAGGGGAGTCATCAAGTGTCCCTGGCTGGGCCAGGGTGTTTGGGGCACAAAGCACAGGGTCCTTGAAGCAACCTGAAACAAAGCTATATGCTTAATCAACCGGGCGCAGACAGTCAAGGTTGCAGCATAGCTATGGTTGGCGCATCCTGGAACATCAGAAGTGGTGTGGGGGACAGGAACCCATGGCTGGGTGCCTTAACAAGGGCTATTCAGTTTTGCTAGAACCATTTGTTGAAAAATATTTCCATTTCCCCCTGTATATTCTTGGTGCTGTTGTCAAGAGTCACTTAACTATAAACATGTGATTTCCAGGTTCTCTATTCTCTTCCATTGGTCTGTGTCCAATTTTATGATGTGCTGTGCTGTTTTGGTTAATATAGCTTTTTAGTATGGTGAACATTTTCAAGATACCTTCAGGTCTACATATAACAGGGAGCCCCTGTTTACTGTCTCTGACAACATGTCTAGCATGTCCTTCTAAGCCTTCAATGGTAGCAGTTTTCATGCCCATATTTCACTAGCAGGCTGTTCACAAAGATTTAAATAGCCTGGACTTCAACCAGTAGTTCTTTACCAAGCTCTTCATGTTCTTCGGAGCCCACCCAGGCAGCACTGGCAGCACTGTGTATCTACCACCTGCCTGCTGAAAGGCTACTAGGCTTTTTCTTCCCACTGTGCTCTGCAAAACATTTGTAGGCTCTGCCCGTGACCCCACATGAAAGCCTCTTCCCCCAGCGTAGGTACCTGTGCTAGCAGCACCCAGGTACACAGGGCCTGAGCTGTTTTCCTCTGGCCGCTGTCGCAAATGAGCACACATTTCTCATCGGACAGTTCTGGAAGTGTCATAATTTCAGAATGTGCTCAGTCAGTGTGCAAGGAAGGCACTGGTGCTGCTCTGCCTCTCCTGATGGTCTGCAGGGTGAGGAGACCTTTGCCTGTCACAGCTCCTCCCGGAAGCTGCCGGATTCCTGGGCCCCCAGCCCTGCCACTCTGCTGTTGGTGGCTGCTGTCACATTTCTTTCTCCCTCTGCTGTCCTCAGCAGGTGGTCTCCTCTGGTACTGAGTGTCTGTCTTCTTTTCTTCCCTGATGAGGATCCTGGTGATGATATTGGCCTCACCCGGATAACCCAGCAGGATGGTTTCACATGGGTACCCACGACCCAACCACAGCTGCAGAGTCTCTTCTGCCACGCAAAGCATCACATTAACAAATTACGGGGTCAGCGTGATGGCTCAGTGGTCTAAAGTGCCTGCGAAGGAAACTTAAGGCAAGCGCTGCAACCGCTCCTGGATCCCTGGCACCACATGCTGCACACCCCCACCCCAGGGCAGGCTGAGCCAGCTGTAACACAAACAAATAAATGAGGTTTAAGAGAAATAAAAAAAAAAAATTATTTTACGTTATGGCAATTAAAATGTGGATTTTTTTTGGGTGGGGATAATTATTCTGGTTACCCAGGCTGGGTAGAAATATCAGTACTGTCATAGTTTCAGAATATTCCACTTAAATCTGTTTCTAGTGCACTGCTGTCCAGGGCAAGTGTATTGTGAAGTGTATCTTTTTATGTTTTTAAGAAATACAAGATTTCTGTATAAAAAAAATTACTTTGTATTTTTACACTCAACTTCAATGCTAACTAAAAAAATTGATACATCCTGTGCTTTTATTAAATTAAAGCTAGAAAAGCTGTTCCACCAAATTATTCCATTCAGTCTTGATTAAATATTACATTAAAACTTTAGCGAGGTAATTTAACTTATAACAGACCATACGTACTCAGAAGGTATAGTATGGTAATTTTGACAGATTAACACACCTGCGAAGCTATCACTACAATCAAAGCACGCTCCCTTAGCATCACAGTCGCGGCACTCTTAGCTCCTCCCATCTGCCTCTGGAGCTCCCCCCCCCCCTTCTCCAAGGAGCTCCCGGCCTGCTTTCTGTCACTGGTGATTAGTGTGCCCTTGCTGCAGTTTTGTAGACGTAGAATTACACAACTTTGTACATGTAGAGTCACCCAGTGTACTTTTGGAGGGCTGACCCCTTCCACTTGCAGCGGATGTTTTGACACCTGCGCATGGTGGGTGAGCTGCACTGTTCTTTTCTCACAGGAGATAGGTACTTACTTGAATCTGACCTTTTTATTTTTTACCCCAAGAAGAGAATCTCAGTCTGTTCATCAGATGTCCGGCAGTTGTTCTAGGATACCAGGAAGGCACTGTGAAGCGTTCCAGCCTCCTGAAATTCTACCTGTGAAGTCTCCTGGCTAGGTCCAGAGGAGTGGCCGTGCCAACAGTGGAGAGGGAGACCTGAGTATTTCTCACCTCTGAGACACGGTCTTCCCGTGTGCTCCTAACAACCCTGCATTACTGGCTTTTCCCTTGACCCCTAGGAGCGGCTCCTATTCCTGGTACTGTATCCGCTGGGCACTGTGGGTGATTCTGCCCCGCTTGGGCAATTTTGTTCCATATATATCCCCTGATTAGTGCTCAGCTGCCTTGAATTATTAAGGGAGGCCCACACTGCTCAATCCAGGCTGCCCCTGCATTCTATCCTGTGAAATCTGGGTCTGTGATCCCCCTCTTTCCAAGTTCAGCTTCCTTCTTTTCAGCTCAGAGAGCCTGTGGAGCTCTGCCCACGTGGTCCCTTCCTGGGCAGGCCGAAAGCGCCCAGAGGGTGAAGCTGAGCCATAGAGGGCTCATGGCCCCTCTGTGCTGCAGCTCCAGGATGACTGCTCCTCTCTGACTGATGTTTAATGTCACGGAAACTGCTGCTTCATCAAATATTCATAGTAAATCTAAATTCAAATTAATTAAAATTATATAAAATTAAAAATTCATTTTTACAGCCATAGAGCCGTATTTCACACCCTCGTTTGCTGTACGTGGTTGGAAATTACCTTACTGGACAGCACAGCTCTAGAGAGGCTCAGGGACTTTTATCCATTCACTGGAGCTCAGATAAATTGGGCAGAGTGTAAGATCTTCTTTTCCAAGGTTAATTCTGCATAGTAGCTTGCAAACTACCAGGCTTCTTGTCTCCAAGCACCTCCGTGGACTCATTGATAACATAGGGGGAAAATAACACCTACTGCAATCCCAACCCTTGGAGGCTGAAGCAGGAGAATCGCTACAAGGCCCAGGCCAGTTTGGGCTACATGGCTCAAGGGCAACCTGAGCTACATACAGAGCAAGACTGTCTCTCAAGAAGGACAGGGGGAGGGCCCGGCGGGATGGCTCAGTTGTCTAAAGCGCCTGCTTGGGAAAGTTTGGGCGGCTTCAGGGACCTCGGTTCCATCCCCGGCATCACATGCTGTGCCAGCCCTGCCCTCGGGGCGGCTGAGCCGGCCATAAAAATAAATAAATAAACAAAAGTTCGGAAACAATAAAATAAAATAAAATAAATAAAATAAAATAAATCTAAAAAAAAAAAAGAAGAAGGACAGGGGAGAGGCTGGGGAGATAGCTCTGTGGCACAAGTGCCTGACTGCCAAGAGCAAGGTTGTGATTTTGAACCCCAGTCTCGCAAAAAAAAAAAAAGGACAGGGGGATATGGCTCAATGCAAAGGCCCTGCTCCTCAAAATAGCACCTACTTCATGAGGTTGTGGCTAGGGTGGAATAGATTAAAACATGTAAAGTTCCAGGGTTGGAATAGGTATGCGCAAGCTCTCATTAAGTGCGAATCTGTATATTCTAATGTGATGGGGGTGTGGCTCTGGCTCTTTTCATGTGTGTTATTGTCGGGCTGCTACCTGCAAAAGCAGCTTAAGGTGGTGAGGGAAAGCAGAAGATAATAGAGGGGTAGGGTCAACACGTGATACATTAACTTGTTTCAGTCTCACTTTAACCACAGGTAGTAAGCGCTAGTAATTGTTATTTTAATCAATGAGTGAGTGGAAAGATTTTTTTTTTTTTTTTTTTTTTTTTGAGTGGAAAGATTTTGAGGCTCAACCTTAGGAAAAAAAGTATCTGTTAATGTCCCCGTGCCTGTCTGCTTGTTTGGAAAGGAGAAGACTGTACAGATTATGCTACACTGTATGGCAAGGTATGGACACAAAATGTATAAAAAGAGAAAGGACGAAGTATAAGAACAGGTTTGCTATTCTTTTGTTTAGCTTTCTGTCTATTAGCTTTTCATCATCCTTTGTCTGGCTATAAGTTGATATATGTTCGGGACATGAAAACCTTCATTTATTTATTTATTTATTTATTTATGTCTTTTTGAGACAGGATCTCGCTATGCAGTTGAGGCTGGCCTTGAGCTCACTTTTGTAGCCCAGGCTGGTCTCGAACTCGCACTGATCCTCCTGCCTCAGCCTCTCAAGTGCTGGGATTATAGGTTTGCGCCACCACGCCTGGGTGAAAACCTTCATTTGAATGCTGCTTATTAACAATGCTGACACTTTTGGGTAGAAAACTCACTTAAACTGAAAGTGCATTTATGGAATCCACTGCAGAGCCTGATGGGGTTTATTTTGAGATTAGCTAAAATGTTAGACTTATGTTTATCACTGCTGTCTTTATGTGGGGCAAGGAATTGAAGTTGAAGTTTTTGTCCCCTTTCAAAGTTAGATTTTAGTAGAGATCGCAGGGGGTGTGGGAGAAGGTGTAGCCTGGCATCGATATTTGCTAAGTGAGTATTAGATCTTCAGAAATCACTCTGCAGTTCCTCTGCTTAGAGTGGGACTCAGGATCTGAGAGTTGAGAACTCTTGTTCTCTCTGACAGCATCTTAAAGACAAGTAGTTGGGAGAATGTGTCCAGTGGGGTTTCTTTTACAACGGTGAATCAGAATGTGCATGAATGCAAATGCTTTAATATTTTGCCTTTTTGGATGGCTAGGAAAGACACTACATTGGAGGCATTCTGTTTCAGAAGGGTTTCTAAAGAAGGAATAGACAGTGTCTTTTAGTATCTTGTTTTATGTGATAAGATAGAACAAACCATATAGGCTACTTTGAATGGAAAGTTCTAGACATATAGCACCTCTTAGCCCTCTAGGCTTTTATTGGATATTGTGAAAGGGAGGAGAACCTCACAAAGATTGCAGGCTCAAGGAGGTTCAGAGTCGAGAAGGACAAACACTGCGACCTCTGGTGCACTAATACAGAGGTGATGTCTGGCTTGCATTCACTCAGATGTGGGTGAAGTGAGAGAGAAATTGCTCCTTACTGCCTGACCTGGGGAAGGCTTCTGGGGGAGGTGGCCTGTGTGGAGGACCTTGACAGTTAGGAGTTAAACATATGACTTAGATTCGTAGGAGCACTGCGCGCGCCATCATTTTTACCAGTGGTGCCTCAGGCCTAAGCTATAGTTTTTAATGCTCAGAAAACTTGAGTGAGATGGAGCTACCCAAAGGGTTTGTGTAATGTTGATCTTCCAGATTTGCTGCCACCCACCGCTGCCCAAGTCTGAATTGTTTTTCCTGTTGATTAGATGCGCCTCGTCACTAATTACCTCTGGGAGCGTTTAGAAGTCAGCCTCGCTCTGAATGGAGTGATTTAGTATAACTTCACATTTAATCAGTGAACGGAGTGATTCCATTCATACACCGGTGTCTCTCAAGTACAGGTAATTTTGCTCTTGCCAAGGAAAGACTCCGAGTGGGCTTTAGGTCCCTCTCTGGGAAGAATTAACACCTGTGTGGGCTTATTCTGGAAGATCATTCAGTGGCTGTGTGATTAACTGTGTATCAGAGAGTAAACAAACTGTACTTATTTCCCGGTCTGCACACTCTCAACATCTGTCCTGAAATCCATTCGCTTGCTTATGTTTGTCCCATCAAAAGATCCAATGTCACATTAAGGAAAGCAGAGATGAGGGAGATAGCATGTAAAATAAGAATTCTTTTAAGAACTATATGCCTAGCAGTCAGTTTCATGCAAACCAATTAATTGCCCTTGGGTCAACTACATAGAATTTCATTCCACTTTGGACACTGCATAATAATGATAATGCTATGGTACAAAACATTTTAAAGGATTAATTTAGCTGCTATGAATTTATTAGGAAGAAAAGAAATGTAAATTTTTTAAAAATTTATTTTATTGTATTTTATTTTCTTGAAAGTTTCAGAACTTTTGTTTGTTTATTTATTTATTTGTATGGCTGGATCAGCCTGCCCTGAGGGCAGGGCTGGTGCAGCACGTGGTGCCAGGGATTGAACTGCAGTCCTTGCAGCTGCCTAAGCTTTCCTAAGCAGGCGCTTTAGACCACTGAGCCATCCTGCCGGGCCCAAGAAATGTAAATTTTAATTAACGTTGTTAGTAAGAATGTGTGTTAGAAAAACTATTTTGCCATTACATAGATATACAGCAAGATGTACTCTTTACTAGGTGCTCTTCGAAGCACAAGAGATAGAGTAGGAAAGAGATGAGGTAAAGACAGTGACCAAAGGAGTGTAAGGGATATTTTGTTTGGTTAATTTCAGAATGTGTATACTCAAGACAATATTCCTGTTGTATTTCTCTCCAGCAGCGCCTATGTGCATTTGTCAATTTAATTAATTAAATTATTTAATTAAATTATTAAATTCCCATGGAGAATTGGTAACTGGCAACGAATTGGAGTATTTAGAAAAGCATGACCTCTTCTGCTATATTTGGCTCTTCTACCAGCCTTTAGTTTTTGGAACTAGTCTCCTATTCACTGCAGAGAGGAAGCAATGGGGACTTGGGGACTTGGAGGTCTAGGAACCCCCCCACCCCGACTGCACACAGTAGCTGTGATTGTGGACAGGACTTATGCTCTGGGATGGATGCCTGCAGTGTGTCTCTTAGCCCCCTCTTCCTCATGGCTGTTCCTCTAGTCCGTGAGGGTGGCAGTGAGCTTTAGGTGCAGTAGGATAGAGATATACCATCTCCTAAGAGTCACTAAGGGTCTCCTGCCAGTATAACTTCTGATGGATATTTTAGAACGACCAGGACAGATGGCTGTCTTGTCTGTTGGTGAATTATATTTAATAGGATTTTCATGTTTCTTCCAGTTGGAATGGCCTGCCGGGTATGGAGATGAATACCTGGCAGCCTGGCTGTGTCAAGAGTCCAGAACTAACGGTGGGGCTATGTTTTAATAGGCATCAATTGAAAAATCTGATCTCTATGGTCCTTTGACTAGGTTATTTTGAGAGTGCATGGTTGGAGAATAAGACTGGCACTGAGGATCATTGTTTTCAATTAATGATTTGATTCCTATTTGAAATTTGCCTTATTGGATTGAGTCTAATTTTTTTTTGTGTGTAAACCCATCCCCAAAATGTAAACCAGTGGTAAGGGTACCTGATATGCAAGCATTTTATTAAAATACAACTGTACATGGTGTCAGCCAATGCATAAAATGAAACCAGGTTGTAGCCGTAAGTGAGGCTGACTTGGTTCGCATGTTTATGGTCTGTTAAGAATTCCCACACACGGTCTTCTTGGCAGTGTGGATGAGCAGAGCAGCCACGGGACCACGTGCCTGCTGACCTGGGCCATAGCCTTGGCTCTTTTACCTGTGGCCCCTGGGTAAAGCACTTATCCTCTCCCCACCTCTGGTCTTCAGAGCCGTAGAATTTTTAGCTAGACAGAGAATCATTGTGCAAAGCACACTCACAAAATGAAGCACAAGTGCAAAGCATGATACTAAGCCATGGCCCTGCAGCTGTTGCCCAGTGTCAGTAGCTGGCCAATGCCTGATGTTCATAACATCTTTAAAAAATAGTTATAGAGTAAATTGAAGGTCCCATGTTTGTCTCTGCTCTTTGTGTTTTCTGATCCCTCATTCCCTGCCATTGCTCATGTGGTCGATTGGCCTCTGTATATGTGTATGTGTGTGTGTGTGTGTGCACCCAAGCTCTTACAGCATCACATTTACACATTTTGCATGTCCACATACAAGAAGTGTTACCAGGAGGGTGCATGCAGTATGGCTGACTGTGCAGTCTTTTGGAGACACCCTGCCCAGGTTCAAGTCCCACTTCCGACACTCAGTATGGACAAGTTCTTAAACTTCTCTGTCTCCCTTGTTCCTGGAATACAGGTCAATGGAGCACTCATCTGTTTTGCTCTATGGAGTAAGCTTCTTGGTTCACACAAAAGCATGGAGCGTGCAACAAACAGTTGACAAATGTTAGCTGACTTGTGCAGTTTACAAAATTGTGTGTGTGGTGAAATACAGCATGGGTCTTTCTGGATCTTGTTCTTTGGGAGGTACCTGTAGCTGGTTTGTTAGTTTAAGCTTCTGCATAATAGCACCATATTCAGCTAAATGCCTGCTCGTGGACACTTGGTTTGGTTTAGGTGTTTGACAACAAATACTGCCTTGTACAACTTTGTGAATGGTTCCTCATTCATGGCTCTTAAGTTCTTGAGATATAGTGTGACAAAACGTATAGTGAATATATTAAAGCATTTGTAACAGTACAAGACACATTACCTTTAATGATGGCTTGATCATGTCAAGCCTTCCACCACTGAGAGCACACCTGTCCTTTTCTTCTTGCCACAAGTTTGCAAGTACTCTTTCCTCATGGCGGTGGAACAGCAACAAAATGGTGGGAGAGGCAGCCAACCCAACAGTGCAGCAGAGAGCAACAGCTACAGCTTTCCTCTGTCTCTCTGTCGCTCTTTATATTACATTCAGTCTCTCCACCTTAGAATATCCGCCCTAGGCCACACCCATAGTCTCAGCCTCACTCAGACCGATAATCCCATCAGTACTAAAACACAATCCCAGGGATCATGAATCAAGTCTCAATCTATAGAAGCCATGCCCCATGATTGCATGAGGCTTTGCGGGGACAACTAGACATAAACCAGAGCAGTCTCCCTTCTCCTTTTCTTTGCTAGAGTGACATTTCTGCTTGCGTTACCGGTTCCTGATGGGACACCCCTTCACCTTCCCCATCATTTCCTCTCATTTGGATTCCTGGCCATTGTCTGTAAGTAGTGACATTTGCTGCTGGAACTGATATATTGTGATTCCACTGTGGCCCGACCTGGACCTACAGAGCATTTGCCCTTGCTCAAATTCCAGTGTTTCCATCATACGGCCCTGTAGCAGCATTAATTCATGATCCAAGTATTGTAGACCGAGGCCCAAGGAGGTTTGTTTGTCTGTTTGTGCCTTGTTTCTGATGAGCTCAGGCATCTCCCTTCTTGATGTCATGGAGCTGTTTTTCTTTCGTGCCCACATTTATGTCCTTATGTTCATTATCATTAAATTTAATTACACCCCATAAAAGGGAGAGGATTGGATTAAATCATCAAGGCCACTTGCCACTTTAAAAATAAAACTAGTGATTCCAGAGCACTGTTGATTATGGGATGGCTGTCTACACTGCCAGGGTCTTTACCCCTAAGCCACATGTGTCTGTGGAACACTTGAACTGTGACGTGTGGGACAGAGAAACTGAGTTTTACATTTTATTTTAATTATGTTAGATTTCAATCTAGGGTGATTTCTACTGGATTGTACAGTGCAGTTCTAGAGAAAATTGCTAGAAGTTTAAAAAAATGAAATGGCGTGGCTGAGATATGAGGAGGGCGCCCCGAGCTGGTAGCCCAGCCTGGCCTGCGCCACCAGCGCCTTGCCCATCGTACTTTGATTGCATAGATTTTCTTCCTTTCATTGAGCGTCAGCTGTGTGTGAGCATAATGTAAGTTTCAGAGGGTGTAGTTTTGAAGGAGACAGTACAGGCCTCTTCTCAAGGGGTGGCCAGTCTGGTGCAGGGATCTTCAGCACTGGTTGTATATTCGAATCAGCTTGAATGTGTCTAAAAGTCCTGCTGTAGGGCTAGGACTATAGCTCGGTGGTGGGCCTCTTGGCTAGCATGTAAAAGGTCCTTGGTTTTATCCCCAGTATTTCTCTGTCTCTCTCTGTCTTTTCTGTCTCTCTCTCTGTCTCTGTCTCTCTGTCTCTCTCTCTCTCTCTCTCTCATGCTGAAGACCCGCCTCAGAGATTAGCCTCAGAGATCATTTTTTATCTGATTCAAAGTGGGCTCCAATTCTTTGATCCTCCCGAGAAAGTTTCACTAGCAATTCTAATTGCCAGCCAGATGTAAGAATCTGATCTTCTTACAGGAAGGGAGGTTTCCTTCTTAATCAGTAGCTGGGGGATTCACCTTTAAGGTTCCATTTTGGTCAAAGAGTTGCTGACCAGGGTGTAGCTTTGCTGCCCTTCCTCCAGAGGGAAACAGCTATGCAGCCTTACCCGGTGTGTGGCAGCATGAAGCCTTCAAGCATTTCATTAAGAGAAGCTTCATCTTATTTTAGGAGTTAAACTTATGATGTCCTGGCAAGGTGTATTTCTAGTCTCCAAGCCAGCTTTCAGTGCCCAGGGCTTTGTTCATTTGTAGCTTGATCAGGCCATGGTCATGCTGAGGCCACTGCAGAGCTCGGCCTCAGTGAGAAGAGAAATAGGAGCCAGATGTTTATGAGGCAGAAGGAGGATGGACTTGGTCCTTTCAGTGAGTAGGATTCTGTGCTTGCATGGTGTAGCACAGCCTACTTTTCACTGGGCGTAACAATGACTGGGTTCTCTCTGTGTGCTCACTGTGGGGCATCTGGGACTTCTGGAACACACCAGCGGAGTATCTGGTATGTAGATCACTGTTTCTTGGGATGGCAGAAGAAAATGGAAGTATGAAAGAGCATGGAGGGGCTGGGGAGATAGCTCCGTGGCACAAGTGCCTGCCTGGCAAGTGCAAGGTCATGAGTTTGAACCCCAGTCCCACCAAGAAAAAAAAAAGAAAGAGCATGGAGCGGCCACTAAGTCTTTATTTGGCAGTATGTTGCTTTTTATTCAAAGCAAGATCCGTGGTCCATGGAGAGAGTTGGCCTCCCCCAGGAAAAGGTGAGAAAGATTTGTCAATGATAATAGAGTTTATTAAAGTCTTATCTTCTTATCACAAATATTTGGTTCAGCACCCTTTCTACATGAAATAGGTCACCCTGATTCTCTAGGGTGCCCGTATAAAGAGTATATCTAATCATGGCAGTAGGAGGAAAGCCCAGGATCTTGTGATGTGCCTTTACATGGGGTATTTGTCTCTTCTGGCTTTAGATACCAATGGACTACAATGACAAACTTTCTGGTTCCTGTGATGTACAATGCAATTAGATCAGTATAGCTGAACTAGGTATTTTTTTGCAAATAGAAAAAATAGAAATACATAATGGTGCCTTGTAGACAAATTTTGGGACTTACTAAGACATGTGATATAAAGACACCTACCATAGGGAATGGTACTATAAGTAAACACCCGAGATCATTTATAAATAGGAAAGTTAAATTCTGGCTCATGACTTTGGAGGTTGCAGTCCATGCTAGATTTGAGCTCACTGGGAGGAGGTACCTTAGGGCAGAAGGATGTGGTAGAGCAGGGCTCCTTGTGCATGGTGATGGGGCAGGGAAGAGAAGGGACAAGGTTCCCTTCAAGGCTGCCTCCCATCACCTAATGACCTCCTTTGGGCTCTGCCTCTTCCTGGTTCCACCATTCCCATTAGCACTCCCTGGGGGAAAAGCCTTCAATGCAAGAAGGGTCTTGCAGAGGCAAACTAAGCAGGAAGCAGGGTCTTTATCTGCTGTTGTTAGATCTCCAGCCTGCTGTTTTCCTGTATCTATTCGATTCATTCACTTTTGTGAGGACAAGCAGCCTCCCTTTTCTGTTACAGTTAGTAACCTCTGAAAGACTCTGTCAGTTCACTGCTTGGCCACAGGTGGCTGGGGGGCATGAGGGTTATTCCCTTTCCATACCCTTTTACCATATAGTACCATGGTCCTTTGGCTATAAATCGAGGGTGAAACTAGCTCACTTTAATCATCTCTTTAATTCCAGTCAGCTTTAGGTGTCAAGAGCCAAACATGCAATGAATTTCATCTGCCCTGTACCTATCAGGATTTCATGAAGATCCTGAATTCCCTTTCCTCATATTTCTGATGTGAAGGATTTTCTGCCGTTCTTTAACTAGTTCTTGTTTTCACAATGGGTGGGGTGCCTGACTCTGTGATTTAACACTGCCCTCAAGGCTGCCCAGAGTCTTTCTCGAGTTTATCTTTGATGGTTAGAGATGAGAAAGGCTTGTCTGTTGCAACCTCCTCAGTGGTAGGACCTGATGCTTTATTCACTTTCATTTCTATTTGCCAGGTCTCTGGTTCTTCCCTGCATTCTTCTCGTGGTACTTCACGAAGGCTTTCATAATAAAGTATTGCAGACTGGGTGGGTTATGCAGCAGACATTTATTCTTTCCACTTAGAGAGTAGAAGTCTAAAATCGAAGCGCTGGTGGGGTTGGTCCTTTCCGAGATCATGTGGGAAGCGTGTGTTCTGGGCCGCTGTCTTTGGCTAGGAGGTGGCCACCTTCTCTCTGTTCTTCCCACATCGTTTTCCTTCTATGTGTATCTCTGTGTCTACATCGGTCTTTTTCATAAGGACACCAGTCACGTTGGACAGGAGCTTATCTCAGTGATCTCTTTTTTCATTTCATTATCTCTGTAAATACTTTCTTCCCCAAGAAGGAAAGATTCTGAGGAACAAGGCATCAGGGCTCAGCATAGGAAATGGGAGTGAGAAGCCACAGCTCAATACATAATATATCTTTTTTGTCCTACGCTTTGTCAAATACAACCAATCGCAACTCTAACCTACTACCCAACTTTCTGTTTTCCGGTCTTAACAGGCACATGTTTCTGGTCCAGTTTATTTCTGATGACAGTTTTACCAAATGTTCCATACTTGGAAAATATGAACCAACATCAGTCTCATCTGCAGGAATCCAGTGTAGTTTCTGGCTATTGCCTGGCCCCTGAGAAGACCAGAGGGACACATATGGATTTGTTCAGGCTGCTATGCGGGCACTCTACTTTTTGTATCAATCTCTGCATCAGTAAGAAGGCTGGCTGTTGTCGCAGTGGGCAGTGCTCGGGGGTCTCAGTGACCACAACACAGCGGCTTCGCCCTGGTGCCCTCACTGCCTTTCCCTCTCACACTGGCTCCTGCAGGCCCCACTGTGGCTGAAGTTAGGGAGCTGACAGGAGTATTTGTTGTAGCAGACTGAGGGAAAACAGGAGAGTCTCAGAGCTCACTGTTCTCTGTACCACTTCTGCTCGCATTTCATTTGCCGAAGTAAGTCATGTGACCAAGTTAAGGGGAAGTAGGAAGGGCAAAAAGAGTCAAGACCTACTGCGCATGTACCAACTTTGCATGATCAGTGTGGCCATTACATACCACAAACCTGTATTAACAAACAAAAAAAAAAAAAAAAAAAAATCTCCAGGGAAGGACAATAAATATTTGTGAGCATCCTTTGTGACAGTTCAGCACTAAACAGTATTTACTTATTTATTGGTACCTGGGATCAAATTCAGGACCTTGTGTTTGCCAGGCCAGTGTTGGTGCCACTGAGCTATACCCCTGGCCCCAGCAGAGTATTTCTATGTGATTGGGAAAGCTGTGACAGATGGTGGACAGAGTCTGACACTTGGAACTAGGTGAGCGGGAAGATTAGGGCAAAGGAAAAAAAAAAAAAAAAAAAGATTTGGGCTATAGGGCAAGATCTAACTGGAATTAATTAACACTAGAGGCCCACAGGCAGACACCTCAGGACTGCCGGAGGCTTCAGGCAGGCACAGGCTTCCTGTTCGCAAGCTGAGGAAGAGTGGACCGGTCACGCTGCAGTGCAGGGAGACGTGAGGTTTGCGTTGCTTCTTGTGACAGGGCCCAGCCTTGTTGTCGATGTAGTTGTTGCTGCTCTGTCCCTTAGTTGCTGTGAGACTTTATTAAATTACCTGATCTGACAACTGCTTCCCATCACCCGCCTCATAGGGTGGGTGATATTTATAGTGGATGAAATACCACTGTTTCATCTGGCTGTGTGGTATTTGCGTCACCTTCAGCATGTTACTTCCACCGTGGTCCCTCTTTGTTTGTGAAGGGCAGGTTCCAGGACACCCGCTTCTCCCCAACTTAGGTCAACTTGTGATATGTTCAAATTCCTTCGACAAAGCTCCATAGTATTCACATGTGACTTATGCAACCCTTCTGTTTACCTTCAAATTATTGCTGGCATCCCTAAACCTGAAGCAGTGTCGGTGCTGCGTAAGGGCTTGTATGATTTAGGGAATAAGGACAAGAAAAATAAATCTGTACATGTTTAGTCCAATGCAATAGTTTTTCCCAAAGATTTATGACTTGCAGTTGGTTGACTGCATGGACACCGAGCCCGTAGATTCAGAGAGCTTGCTATGCTTTGCTTTGTCACCTGTCACAAAGTCATAATAATCTTACATATGGCATGGCACTGCAGGCAGGACTTAGTGATTTAACACTTTTAAGCCAGTGCTTGTCCTATGTGTTTGTTGATGGTGATTATTCTTTTTATCATGAGCTGAGGGGATGCAGGTAGGGCTTTCTGCACCGTGCCAGACCACAGTGAGCGCATGGTCCATCGGAGAGAGTCCTTTTTGGTGCTATCAGGGTTCCTGAGGTGCAAGTCTAAGAAGCCCGAGTCAGGGAAAGGGAGCAGAGAAGAGGGGAGAACAAGAACGGTGCGCTCTGTATTAGGCAGGCTGCAGTTTCCTGAGAAGCTGACCCCTGATTTCTCAGGAAGTTTCACACAGGACAAATTTGGTCTCCACATCTGCAACTGCTCTGCGAGAGGCCAGAAGGGAGGTGGATTTATTTGCTGATTTTCAGCTCTCATTGGAGTCGACCCCTTTGGGGAACCACTGACTGTGAGACTTCTGGGCTGCATGGGTGTGGACCCCGATGTCTCCTGCCTCCGTGCAGATGCCTCAGGATGTGAGAGGAGGGTTGGGGTGCTGTGGTGAGGGGAGAAAATATGGGACCCTGCGCCTGACTTGAAGCTCCAGGGCTGGCAGCCTGTCTTCAGCTCGCTGGTGGGCTGCTGTCTGTCTTGCTGCGTGGCCGTGGGGATCCTAGCACAAGCTGACTGAGGCCCCTGAAGCAAAGCAGATTTGAGGACCCAGGGTTTTATTTGTCTGAGCCACCTTTTCTCCACCACTTTCTCCCTTGAAGGTGGGAAAAGTGATGTCCAGAGTGGGGTAGGGTTGTTGAAAGTCGCACAGCTTGTTAGTTGAATAATAGAAACTAGAATTTGGGTTTCATTCAGCTTTGGAGTTTAGTTTTCATTTCTGTCAGTTGTGTCTTCTGTCTGTCTGTCTGTCTGTCTGTCCATCCTGTGCTTGAGGACTTCCCATCTACCTGATGTTGTGTTGGGCTGGGCACTTTGGACAAACTAAAATTGGGGCACAGCGTATGGAAAAGAGCCGTGAGTTCTTTTTTCAACTCTGGGGCTTATTGAACCCAGGACCTTGTCACAGAGCTCCATTCCCACCCTTTTAACATTTTTTATTTTGGGACAGCGTCTCACTGAGTCACTTACGCTGCCCAGGCTTGGCTCCAGTGTGTGCACCTCAGGCCTCAGCCTCCCACCGTGCTGGTATTACAGACACTCGCTTCTACCCGACCTTATACTGGGCTCTGCTGTGGCGGTGGGGAAGGCAAGCTGTGTGCAGAGCCCAGCCAATGGGGAGGAGATTGGATGCAGTCAGGATGCGTGATGGAGAAAATAACTGAGTTTGTTTGGGCCAAGGGAGAGTGAAAGCAGCTGTTCTGTCTCTGGATTGAGTGCCAGGGTCTTGGCACCAGCTCGGAAAAATGCAGGGTGAAGATGGATTTCCGAGGAGGACACCTGGGTTTCCTGAAGCCCACTGGCTTTAGCTATGGCTTCTTCCATGATAAATCATCAAAGAGGCTCGATGCGATGTGGGAACGGTGGATTCCAGCCAGTGCCAAGTTTTGATCCCTGTCCTTTAGGAACTGAAAATGTGGCTAGAAATTAAGTAAAACATAAAAGATGATTAATATTATATGGTTAAACTAGTAGAAGCTTGATGCTGTGTTAGAAGGAAACTGTTATATTCAGAGATCTTAATGTGAATTTCGTGAAAAATCAAGAGAGAGCCCGTGGAGCATCTAAAATTGAAGGCAAATTTAGCATGTATATGTATTTCTTTTGCAGGGGTAAGGATTTGTTCTTCCATCGCATCCCAAGGATGTAGGTTGTCCTTCACAAATTTCAGCACTCTCTTACTTTGTGTCTTCGTAGCACCCCTGCTTTTCAGATGAGAAAGCCAAGACCCACAGGCTGGACCAATGCCAGAAGAGAGCCTGGATTGGGTGCATGTGCTGGCAGGGTGAGGGACAGAGGCATGCAGGAGGCAGAGCCACAGCAAGGGAGGCTGTGGGATGAGGAAAGATGGCTACGCTGCCCATGTGGGGGGATGACTGTCACTGCAACGAGTGGGCTGTGCAGAAGGCTTTTCTCTCTTCTGTTTGTTGAGCTCCTGCTGCATGCCTGCCAAGAACCAATTCCCTTATGATGTCTGTACAGAATTAGAAGAGAAAGATAATACACATGAACAAATAAATTACAAGATAACTTTGAACAGAGACAAAGGTTATTCATTTACTTGATCAATCAACAAAAATTTGAGCATACTGTTTACTGTTTTTTGATCTAGGAGATGGGCAGATAGCAAGGAAGGGGATAATCTTACCTTCACAAGCTTCACATTTCCGTGGAGATGCAATTAATTAGCTAGCAGACGCATGGATAAGTCCTTGCCGCCCAGTTAGTGAACAGAATTACAAGGAAGAGAAAGCAAAGTAACAGGGACAGGGGATGGGGATGCTTTTCAGGTCAGGACTTGAGCAGGGTGGATATTTGAGACCTGCCTGCAGTAGAGAAGAAGCCGTACCCTCACCCAGGGGAGCAACCCACTGGGTAGGGGGAGCAGCAGGTGCAAAGCTCTAGGCTTGGTGAACTTAGGGACAATTTCATAAGTCATGGTCACTGAAGAAGAGTACTGAGAATGAGAATAGCAGGAGCTGGGATCGGAGCAGTAGGCAGAGCTCAGAGGGTTTGGATAGGAGTTTGGACTTTATTTTCAGTAGGTGGGTAGTGGGGGGCAATCTTGAGCCCAGTAGGGGAAAAAAAAAAAGCAAAACTTTGCAACACAACAGACTGCCTTTGTAGCAGACAGAAAGCAGAGAATCCTAGATGTTGCTGGAGGCCTAAGAGGAAGGCACCTGAAGGAACTGAGAGGCAAAGATGCTGTGAGAAGACAGTGCTGCAGCGAGGGGAGGCAGGGAGCACCCCGCTTGGGTGTTTTTGGTTTTTTTATTTTTATTTTTATTTTTAATTTTTATTTATTTTATTCTATTTTTTTTTCTTGTTTCAGAACTTTTGTTTGTTTGTTTATTTATTTTTATGGCCGGCTCAGCCTGCCCTGAGGGCAGGGCTGGCGCAGCATGTGGTGCCGGGGATCGAACCTTGATCCCTGCAGCCGCCCAAGCTTTCCTAAGCAGGTGCTTTAGACCACTGAGCCATCCTGCTGGGCCCCTGTTTTTGCTTTTTAAAGACTGTTATTATTAGTGCGTGGTGATTGTACAAATTAACGGGGCTCTTGGTGATATTTTCACATCGGCATGCGCTGTGTGCTGGTCCTGTGTGCTGGCACTGCTACTTTGGCCCCACCCCTTCCCTTCTTCACCCCCAGAAGTGCCCTCCCCAGCTGTGGCTTATCAGGCTTAGTGCCACCTCCCCCAGTGCCAAGCATTTCCCTGTACATGACTGGAGTTTATTCTTCATCGCTGAATAATTCTCTGTTGTGCGCGTATCCCTCATGTTATCCTTTTTTCGTGTATTTGGTATAAGGTCTCCCTATGCAGCTCGGACTTTGTAGTGACCCTCCCGTGTTCAGCCTCCCCAGCACTGGGTTAACAGGAGAGGCTCGCCACACCTGGTCTCGGGGTCTGGCTCAGCGTGCAACATTTTCCTTTTAAATTCTAGCCGTTCTAACCAGGTTTTGATTACCATACTTTTGATATGCATTTCCCTGATGGCTAGCATTTTTCAGATATTTATTGGCTGTTAAACTGGTGTGCTCTGGGTAGTAATTCTCTATCAGACAAACAGCTGGTGTGCGCATCCAGTACATAAGTTACCCTTTCACCTCATTGGTGCTTTCTTCTGTGTGGAAGCTTTTTACTTTCACGGGATCTCATTTGTCAGGTTTTGCTTTGGTTTCCTGTGCATTTGGGACCCAAGCCAGAAAACTATGGCTTATCCCAGTGCCTCGAGGTGTGTTCCCTCTGTGTTTTCCTGCAGTAGTTTCAGAGTTTTTGATGTTACATGAAGTCCTCGGATTCATTTTCAGCTGAGTTTTGTACAAGGAGAAAGCACCCAGCTTCAGTCCTTGGGGTAGCGAGGTGCAAAGCGCCTAGCACTGTTTGTTGAAGAGGCTGACTGTCACTGATGTCCACTGTTCTTGGTACCTTTGTCAGACATCAGTTGGCTGTAGATATGTGGGTCTACTCTGGGTTTCCTCAGGCTCTGTTTACTGCTATGTCAGCACGAAGCTGCTTTTCTTACCACAGCTCTGTGGCATGTCCTGAAATCAGGTATTGTGGTGTTTCCAGCTTTGCTTTTCAGATCTGGACTTCTTTGGCCTTTTTAGGTCTTTCGGATTCTACCTGAATTTGAGGATGTTTTCCCCCTAGTTTGGTGAAGAATGTCATTAGCATTTTCACAGAGATTGGATTGAATTCTTGATTCTTTGGGGGTAGGAAGGATCTTTAAACAATGTCAGTTCTTCCAGGCCAAGAAGCGGAAGGTCTTTTTACCTTTTAGTGTCTTCTTCAATTTCTATCTTCAGGGTCCTGTAATTTTTACTCTAGGGGTCTTTCGCTTGCTTAGTTTTATGCCAAGGTAGATACCAAACATTTTAAAAAATGGGTGAAGTGCTGCGGTGTCGAGGGACACGAGCACCGAACGCGGCCCATCGTGTGGGGCAGGATAAGGATCTCTTCTCTGCCCTGACTGTGGCAGCCAGCCCCAGTGGGGCAGCCAGCATGACAACTTGTTTGGAGTGAGCTCAAGAGAGAAGGCAAGAAAGCGGAGGCAGAAAATGCAGTTAATTGCTCTGTGACTCTTAAGATCTCAGGCAGCTTTCCTTGTCACCTAGATGCACTACCTGGCAGTTTAAAGGGGGAGTGGCTTATTTGGAGTGATGGTTCTAAAGCAGACAAGGGACCACAGAGGGGCCCAGTAGAGGAAAAGCTAATCGGGTCAAGGTGGAGGAAGCAGAGAGCAAAGCAAAAAGCCAAAGGGAGATGTATCCTCCCTGTCACACGCAGGGACTGCCCCATCTTCCGGTCAGGCCCTGGCTGAGAAAGGCAAGTCTGCCCTAGCACCCCGCGATGCCCCAGCTAGGAGTGCATGGTGAAGCTGGGGAACATTCTCAATGCTGTAGCCCCGGAGAAGGAACCGAAGGGATAGCAGCTGGCTGGTAAGCTAGGGTCTAGGGCGTTCTTAAGATAGGAGCTGTAGTGGTTGGTATATGGCATCAACCTGAGAAGTGAAGAAGCTTAACTCAGAGACCAGGCAGGGAGCCCCCTGGACTGACTTTGACAACATCTTCATCCTGTGGAAGAGGGATAGAGGATGGTGTGAGCCCTGCATGCGGCCCAGGGCAGGCAGCCTGCTTGCAATCTACAGGAGGAAAATAGGCTTGTTTGTCCCTTTTAGGCTCTTGATGCTTTGCTGTCTTCCACTGCCACGAACAGTTGCCCTGGGCCATGGCACCCGACCTTGGGTCTGCTGATTGGGGACTAAAACCTCCACAAACTGTGAGCTAAGTAAAGCTCTCCTTCCTGAACTGTGGATCTTTTTTTTTTTTTTTTCTTTTTCCAGCAATGAAAGAAAAGTAGCCAATGCAGGAGATACTGGGCTACTTTTCAGGAGTGCTCTCTTAGAGCCTGTTACGTATGGTGCAGAAAAGCGGCAGCTAACGACAGGAAGGAAGCTCTTGAATAGGGCAGAGGGGCCTCGGTCTCCGACTGAGTGCAGGGGTTGATTTTTTTTTTTAAATTTTTATTTATTTATTTATTTTCTTGTTTCAGAACCTTTATTTGTTTATTCACTCATTTTTATGGCTGGCTCAGCCCGCCCTGAGGGTAGGGCTGGCGCAGCATGTGGTGCCGGGGATCGAACCGCGGTCCTTGTTGCCGCCCAAGCCTTCCCATGCAGGCGCTTTAGACCACTGAGCCATCCCA
>PVJA010025479.1:0-30724 GCA_004027025.1 Myocastor coypus
TATATTCTTTCCTTTTTTTTTTTTTCTTTCTTTTTTCTATGCAACATCAATAGGGAGGTGGGTCATGCCCTCACACTGTACTCTGTAGAATGATTGTGAGGACAATATGCAATATGTCAACTTTCAAAGAAAAGAAGGGGGAAAAGAAAAAAAGTAATGTGTATTTAGAAAGGTTAATGTTTAATTGTTTGATCAATCTTATATACCTATATGTATTAATCTAAACTGATCTGATGATGAAAATATGTAATATAACCATTGTTAAATTTAAACAATAAAAAAATTGAAAAAAAATAAATAAAAATAAAAAATAAAGTTTTGTGAAACTAAAAAAAAAAAAAAAAGCTGTCTCTTGAAACAATATGTGGAATACTCCACTTTAAGTTGACCCATAAAAGAGAGCACAAAGCCTCAATAAGACTCAAGGTGAGCTTCAAGAGATGGCATGGATGAAAAAAAGATGGAGGATTTGATTTGGATAAATCTGAGTGTGCTCCCTTCCAGGGTCTCAGCCCAGGAGAAGAGTCCTCCTGATATTCTCCTTAGGTCTAGGACTCGTGGATGAAAGGGTAGGATAAGGGAAAACAGCCTGTCAAGGTCCAAATGGCAAATTGATGGTAAATGTTTCCTTAGGTCTGTGTAGGGTTCTCTGGTTAACAAGGTTCTACCCTGCCTATATCATATTTGATCTTTATATGGAAAAGTGAGAGCAGAGATAGTGAAACAGAGGCTGGAAGAACTTATACATGGTGTGACCAAATGCAGAGAATTCATCACTGGCAGAACAAAGACGAGAATGAATTTTGACAGACTCTTCAGTGATATTTTGCAATGACAGACTACCTCAGAAGTAATGAAGGTACTACTCTCAGACTTCAAACAGTGTAACAGTCGGTGTATAGTAAGCACTTATTGTTACTATACTTCTTAGTATTCTCATGTTTCAATGAATTTTATCTACCAGAACCATCTCGCAATGGAATACCACCTTTAGTTCTATTTTATAGACATAGAAATTTAGATACAGTAATATTAAGGTCAAATGGCTAGAAAAAAATCTGCATCAGACCCCAAACTCAGAAAGCTTAAACCATAGCAGTGTACAGACTATAGGTGGCCCAAATCAATAGGCCAAGCTTCAGTGAAAGAGTCCCCCAAAAGTGCACAAGCTAAAGCCAGATTTTGACCCAATTTTGTAACTATGTGCTCTTACTTTCAATGTCCTGATAAGTTTTATTTAAAGAAGTTGTAGTTTGGGGTTTTCTAAAGGGAACAATATAATACAAGACATGTATTTTATAAGATTATTTTATAATAGTCACCCAAAGAATCATATACAAATAAAGTGCAGGAAATACATCCACACCCTAAAGACCAAAGAATACAGCTGAAGGTCCAGACGCTAATATCCTGCATGAGTCTAGATGGAAGCCTAGAGTCCAAAACAGTGGCCCTCAAAAGTCCAACTGGAGGCCTACAGCTCATGACAATGTCTTATGCAGGCCCACTCCATGGATCTGTGCTGAGAAGGCCCAAAGGTCAGTGGTGGAAGCTAGGAAGTCTGTGCCGGTGGTGTGAAGGATCTGTGATAGCAGGCTGAGGAATCTGAACCGCATCCATAAGCAACAGTAAAATAAACAGCAGAGCTCCCCTAAACAGTACCATAGCCACCCTCGGTGACAATGAGGCCCTGAGCTCTTCCATCATATTAGGGTTCATATCTGGAAAACAAGCTTGACAAACTTCTCCCAGAAAACCAATAGCCCCAGGAGAATCAACAGCTCCAGGAGAAAACAGCTCCCACCTGCTTTAAATAGCTCCCAAAAACTTCTCAACTTCTTTCTCTCTAGTTCTACCTCTTATGCTACTGCTACTGGCAACAGTCCTCAGAAGGGCCTCCTACTCCCAGCCCCATGCTGATTCAGTTAAGCAAGGTGTTACAAGTTGACCACCATTTGTCAATCCTCCACACCAAATAAGAAAGGCAACCAGCCATTTAGAAGATACATTAGTCCTCGTTGTTTCTACAGATAAAAACTCATGAATCCGAAAAGTTGAAAAGCTTTTTCCTCTCCTCTCTCACCCCCATTCATTGTTCATTTCCTCCCCCTCCCATCAGGGTGGAAGGAGTCACGTGGCCAAGCCAAACAAACCCAGTGAAGATCCATGGAAGAAATAACCAGAATGGTTTGGTTCTCCTCTTGACCCATGATTTATCCATGATTAGAACTTCAAGGTTAAGCTAGAAGTCCTTAGAGAAGTCCAGAGACCAATGGCTGAGTGGCCTCTGTTCCACTATGTCAGTTTCAATATGAAGCAACTTGCATTACAATGAAAAATAGGGCCACTTTCACAAATACAAGACAGAGATGGGGAAGGGTCAGACAGCAACCAGGCATGTTTGTGTCTAAGCTCATTGTCTTCTTTCTTCACTGTCTTCATCTATACTCTACACTGCCTACACTTCTGTTGGTCAAATGCTCTTCTTTCAAATTATTATCCTGAAAACTCAACTCTTGGACCTATTTCAATTGACGAGATGGAGGAGAGGTGACAGGTATCCTCCCCTTTGCTTCTTGCTTCCTTCAGAAATACTTGCAGCTACTTCTTCCTTGGCTTCTCTCTTAAGTACTGAGAGAAGTTCTCTTCTTTACTGGACTCTAACCACCACTGTCAGAGCCACCATCCTAACGTTCAGTTCTGCACATGACGATCTGCTGCTCCAAATCTTTAGTGGCTCTTTTGGCCTACCATCTCAACTCCTAAAAGCCATTTACATGGATTTCAAGCTCTCTATAAGCTGACTACAGCATACGTTCCCAGACAGGGAATCAAACTGATTATTTCTTTCCCCAGAATGAGTCAATGAACGCTGGAAAAACAAGCAGGCCCTGCAAATTACTTTAAGCAGGAAGTGGCCCAAGCTCCTACTGCACTGTACCTACATAGGAGTCTTCCTTCCTTTTGTATCAAATTTTCCATTCATAATGTTCACACTTAAAATCCCATTGACTCTAAGGTTCCAACAGTCCTGATATTCAGAAAAAGAAGAAGTAGCATAGATTGAGACTTAGACTCTAAGTGGGATGGTGTGGTGGATAATCCCGAGCTGAACTGAATCAATGTGGTTTTGGGTGTGGATGGTCCACATAAGGGTTATTGCCAACAGCATAATAAGAGGAAAAGGGTGAGGAGGATGAAAGACAGGTTATTGGTTCTCCTGAAGTAGCTTGTCTTGCTGGCTTTCCTGATGTAGACTCAACTGTTGCCATCGCTAGAGGAGCTCAGGACCTCACAGTCACTGACAATGGCTGAGGTTCCCTTTGGAGGAGCTCCAGCCCTTATTTTGAATGTCCTTTCTTAGCTCCAGTTCAGATCCTTCAGCCTGCTGTCACGGATCACTCATCCCATCAGCACAGCCTTTCTAGCTCTGACCACTGACCTTTGGTCAAAGGGAAGATCCTTGACACAAACTGACATGAAGGATTATTGTGAGCTCTAGATCTCCAGATGGACTCAGACAAGACATTGCCATGGGCTCTGTGTCTTAAGCAGAACTCATGCAGGACTTGGTTGTGGGGTTCAGGCCCTTGGCTAGACTTTTTCGGTCTCTAGCATGTGGACAGATCTTTGCACATTTCAGAATTTGTTTTCCCTTTTTATTTTAGTAGGGCAGGGGGCTAGCTCAGTCCACCCTGGGGTTGGGACTGGCATGTCCTGTGGTGCCTGGAATCAAACTGAGTCCCTGTGCTTGCCTAAGCTTGCCTAAACAGGCACTTTAGACTGCTGAGGTATCTTTCTGCCCCTGTGTTTGTTTTCTTATTATTAAATAATCCTACAAATTGTGTGACATGTATTAAACTCATTACCTTGTAATGCCTGGCTATAATAGATTGGAAGACTTTTCAGGAGGTCAGTTACTTAGAGAGAACCCCAGAGAATGGTAATTTAGCTTTTTCGAGTGGGACAACTGGAAAAGGAGAAAAGGTCTTAGAAACTCTCAAAATTAAAGGCTGTCAGTCTGTTCACTATGCCTTGTGAACCCATGCAATGACCCTGGACAATTCTATGAAATACTAAGAGCCCCACCCCAACTCCAGAGATGCTATTTGGAGTACAACGTTGTCACTCATATTTTTAATTACTCCCTGGGTAAATCTAATGTTCAGAGACTTTAAGAACATCACCACAACTGAATGGAAGACATAGAAGGGAAAGGACATGACTTTTGTTAAAAAAAAAATGATGTTCTCCATGACAGAGTTCAGAGACTGGCCAAAGCAGGCAATAATCTCTGCAGCAAAGCACCTTGGGAGACCTACATGTGGTAGATACTTTCCTAGAATATACACCTCCTAGGGCCAACTCCATCACTTAATGAAAGAACCTTTGTGCGAGAGGACCCATTTTTATTTTTGCCACTAATTCATGAAGCCCTTGTCCCTCTCCGCTGTGCCCAGCCCTTGGTGGAGGAGTACTTTCCACCTGGAACACAAAGGCTGACATTCTTGGCTCTAAAATGGACTCATGTCTCAACAAACCATGTCCTCCCAGCTCACCTGGGAAATCCGCTTTTTTTTTTTTTTAACCTTGCCATCATCCCACATGGGTAAAATGGTAGAGATATCTAGGAGACCAGGAAGATTAGCCCTGCTACACACTGTCCCAGGTGAACTTTTCAGCAGCACAAGTGAAGCCAGACAACTGGTGTTAGAGCTGTTGATCCATGTCTCTCTTCTTAGAACACTGATCTGTGCCCTGTTCAGCTAAACAGGAATGGTCAGCTCTGCTCTGGGTGTGGAAATGAGTACAGTATCTGGCATCTTTCCGTGGTCAGCAGTAGACCAACCCAGTAAGCAGAACGGTTCCAGAGTGGAGGCAAACCCCGAGAGTGAGACCAGCTTCGAATCAGGATTAACTCAGGGTGTGGAGTTTCACCAGGATGAGGATCTGTCTAGCAAGTGTAGTCAACTCACATAATAAGAGCCAACCTACAGAGTGGACAGTCAACGCAGAGACCAGAGCCAAGTCCTTGTATTCTTACCGTTCTGCAGAAGTTTTAGGTTAAAGGCTTCAGGCAAAGAGGTTATCAAGTAATTGGCATTAAGCATCTGAAAATATTTTTTAAAAAGAGAGATAACAGTAGCCTAGAAAAATTTCATTTCCTTTGCATGTCTTTGTACCCTCTGTGTATGTCAATCTGAAATTTTATGCATTTTTGGTTGTAGTTATGAGATACATCTGCCATTTTCTTTCCATATATCCTCTGCATTCTTTTCAGCCCTGCTTTATACATCCCCACCTTTTGTCTCATGATAGCTGACTTCTGGATGGATTTAACCAATGAAACAAAAAGGAGAGAGAAGGAGGATATTGGAGTACTTAACATTTCAGATTGTTCTGTTTCTTTATTAACAATGACAGCGGCTAGGTGACTGCTTTTCTGTGATTTTTAGTAATTGCTCCCTTCTTTCCTTGACTTTCTCAAGAGTCATGGATGTAACAGCTTACAAGATACAGCACTATCTTTTTTCTTAAATTGTACTCAGATTTCCCTTAAGGAGCCCCTTTCCTGAGATCTACCTTTATTATACTTTCCTCCTTGAACTATAAAGGGTGTATGTGTATGTATATGAAAGTTGGTGAACAGAGGTTTGCTTACACTGCCATAAAAATAAACTCTAAGAAAATTCTGTAGTTGAAAGGAAGCAACCAATCCAACACTGTACCCTATGTAGCTCCTGCTTAAGGCCTGAATGACTTACGATGTCACTCTCATGGAATTCTCTGGTTATTATGTTGCTACTATCCATGACATTCGCCCTTTTTAAACTTCTCTTCCAAGTAGGAACAAAAAGTTCCTTTCCTTATTTCTTCTATCACAGTGAAAGCAGTACAACACAAAGTGTCATTGCCCAACATTATTTCACAAACAGCAAAGGAATCTTTGATAACTCTGAATTCTCTAAGGATCTGGTGCCAACATGGAGGTAATTGTGCTAGTATTTTATGTAGGCAAGTGTCCTTTGGAAAGGAAACCGGAATGAGCTGGGGAAGCCTAGAAGAACCAACAGGACAAAAAGCAAACGCAACCCAGAGTGAAGGGAAGAGGGAGAGACTTGCTGGGCGGAAACATCCTAGACTGTCCTTTAGTCTAGAGAAAGCTATGTAAAGTCATCTGGGAACTGCTGAGTCAAATGAATTGCCAGGGCACCATCATGACTCCTAGAAATGAACTTGCCTCAGTATCTCCCAAGCACTCCATCATGAGCAGGAGCAGGGTGAGAGGTATAGCCTTGGAGAAAACAGAGCCCCATTATAGATTACACCATCTGCAGCTCTAAGTCATTTTAGCTCTTTGAAATAGCTAATCTGTAAGGCATTCTCAGGGCCACAGCTGCATTCCGTTACATTGAAGAAAGTCATTGTCACACTCTCACAGGTCTGCTACTTTGCCATGCCAAACCATGTTTTATAAATCTAAAAAATTTAGTATGTGCTGTTGGTGTTAGTTTTTCTACCATGACATCCTGACTTCCCTTGGGTTACACTAGAACTACAGATTATAGAAACTGTGATCTTCACATTCTATCTGAATAATAGCACCTTCATTATTAAAACTGAAGTTCTGAGCATGAAAGTATGCATTCACTTCTTGTTTCCTTTAGTTGTTAAAAAGCATAAATTGTCTCTTATGCATCAACACTGGGCCAGTTGCTGTGGCTCCCATCATATAGAAAGAACCACTTCTTTCTCCCAAGGTTTTAATGTATAGAAGAAAGATGACACACGTGGAAAGGCTGATTTATATGTATTCAAGGAGGGGTTACAGGACTGTAACGTCTGTACAGTCTGTGAGGGCCTGGTCGGATACACTGATGCAGGGTAGAAAAGTCCTCAGTGAAAATCAGCTGCACACTGTGCCTAGTCTTTTATGATCAACTGAATTGATGCATGGGACAGAAATATCAAGCAGGCACAGCTATAAAAACACATGCTTAGTGAGAAACTTCCTGGCCTGTTTGGGGAGTTCAGTGTATGAAATGTTGGAAGATGATACATGCTAACTGTAGGGAGAACGGGGAGTACAGGAAAGACCAAAAAGCAGCAGGTTGGATACCAAGCAGGGGCTGCATGAAGAAGACTGCAGAAGGAAGGGTCAGAAGTGTGCTTATTGGGTCCTGCGTTAAAGGTCAGGAAATGGTGTGACCAGCTTTGCATTTTAAAGGATTATTTTGGCTAGAGAATAGAGAAATGGTTGAGAGGGTGAGACTGTAGGCAAGCAAACCAGGTAAGTGACATGCATACGGCAGGCTAATGAGGGCTAAGATCCCAAATGAACCAATGAGGCCATGGAACTACAGAAGAAGGGATGTGGTCTTTAGTCCAGAAGTGGAGGGGAAACTTCTAAGAAGATGGCAGAAAAGTGAGCAGCACAGAAATAGCTTCTCTGCTATATGGAATCCAGATTCTGGAATACAGCAACATGAGGAAAAAGTAGAGGGAGGGAGGTCTCTGGGACACGGGAAAGATCTGAAGCAAGAACTATAGTCTATTAGGACAAGAAAGAGACCACACCTCAGAAGAGGCAGGTGGCAAGTGATGCTTTATTCTTGAGCCCCAGGTCATATAGTGGGAGGTCTGGTTTGAACCTGAAGATGAACTACAAGTGACTGCAGAGGTCTCCATGGAGAAATGCACAAGTGAAACAGAGCAGTGGGCACTGTGAACTGCAGTAGCTATTGAGTTACTCGGGCTGAGATGTCTCCCAAAAGATGGCAACTGGCTTGTCAGCATTTTGGAAAAGAGCCAGCTAAACTCAAAACTCCGTGCACCTGGAGTTTGGCCTCACCTGGCAGGTCCTAGTGTCACAGTGAGGTGCAGATGAGTTCAAGCCAGAAAGAAGTCAGGGGCCCAAGTTCAAGCCTCCAAGAGCACTTGAAATGTTGTGGGCTGAACAAAGTAGGTCCCAGGTCCACCACCAGAAACCAAAAGCAGCCTGAAGTGCAGTAAACTAAAGGCCCAGGTTTTCCAGGATTCTACACCACCTCTGTGAGTCTACTGCTGGCTTGCTGGGCTCACTCAGCACAGATCTGGGCTCTGCGTGCTCCTTCTGTCTACCAGTGACAGCAGAGACATGCCCTGAAGTAGACATTTTTTTTTTCTGCTTTTATTCCTTCCTTTGCTTCTTTACTTATTCTTTTTTTAATTTTTCATGATTGTTTGTTCTCATATTTACATGAGCATGAACAGTGCTTCTAGCATTTTCTGTGCTGTTTTGTCATGCTCTTATTTCTAGTTCTTCCTTTTCTCATTCCTGCCTGTGCTCTTCTATAGTTCTCAACCCTGCTGACTCTTCCTTTGTTCTCCAGGCTTGCTTCTAATCCCTTTCTCTTCTATTTTTCTACTTTTCAACTAAGTCCTTTTAAATTTTCTCCCCTTGAGAATAAAATCTCAATATACAATTTTGTGTTTGTTGCAGATTTTGTTATGTAATTAAAAATCTTGCTCATGTGATTAAAGGTTTCAGATTAATAGTTGAAGCTGTGTGTCATTTTGCAAGATGCATTTGATGCTACTGTTATTACTGACTGTACTACGTTAGCAGGGGTGGCATAATTATGCCAATCAGTTGTGCTTCTGTCTTAGTTACTTTTCTTGTGGCTAAGACAAAATACCCAACACCCACAAGTTAAGGGAGAAAAGGTTTATTTAGTAGAGGTTTTGCTCCATAATCAGCTTGTACCAACACAGGGTGGCATGGCAGACTGCCTTTACAAAGGAGAAACAGGTTGTAGTAGACAGAAAGTAGCAAAGCAGAAAAGCAAGAACTTATATTGTATTTAGGATACTGAGATTAGGGAAGTTCTAAACCCATCAGTGGACTAATTTTGTAATTTCCCACTCTTAAACCTAGCATTCTTAGTCCTAGCATTGCATAATGAATCGTACACTCTAGATTGAACCACCTCTGGAAAAAACCCACCTATGATGGCATAAGGCTTTAGGGGTTACCTAGACACAAGCCACAACGTCTTGTATGTAAAGCCTAAAATTTCCTGTGAGTCATAATATATATATAGATCATAGCCAGAGAACCAGGGGTTAATCCAAAATCAGGGATTAGTAAAGTAAAGAGGTGGTATCTTGCAACTGACTCAAAATCCAAATTCCAGCTGCATGATAGCTTTGAAAAGTAGTCATTTCCAAAGGATTCTCAATACTAGCAAAAAAAAAAAAAAAAAAAAGTTGTTATACTGCAATTTACAAGCAACAGCACAAAAATTAAATTAAGAAAAAAAAAAGAAAATAAGATGACATGGAAAGAAGATGTAAACCTAGATATCCAGCTCTCCAAAGACAAACCAAGCAGGCAATGAAGTTCAGCAATGTGAAATCCACCAACCTGGACTCCCTGAAGTGGTAGCAGTAGAAGTGTCAAAGCCGATGAGTGAATCTCTGAAAAATAAATAAGATTGAAAATTGTTTGCCAAATAATTTCAGAAATCATGATCATGGTGGAAGGTATAATTAGTAAATCTAGAATAGGTATAGATTAAAAAAGAGAAGCACTTAAGAAAATCATGAATGCCAAAGATAGGAAAGAAATGAAATCCATGAAACAGATACGAACAAATATCCAGGATATTGAAAATTCTATTAAAAGTATACACAGCAGAGTGAACCAATATGAGGACAGAATATCGCATGCAGAAGATAGATTTGTAGTTAGCAACCATGATGAAAGAAAGCACCAATATTAAATTATTTGTCCAATTGAGGCACCTTTTGCCTGCCCATGCCTACCAGATACTTGCCCACCCCAAGCCCCGCAACTACCACGTGTGTGTGTGTAGGGATTTTTGCAGACCCCAGACCCGGCACCTCCTGTGAAACCCTGCAGCAAAATTCTCTGCAGAGAGGCTGGGTTCAGACCCTCCCAGCCAATCTACGAGCTGAACATCTTGCCAGAGGAGCACAGGGGGTTCACCTCCATGAGCAGCAGCAGGAAGAAGCAGAACACAGCAGCCAGATCCAGCCAGGCACATCTGGACAAGTTCCAACTTGGGAGATCCGAACCTGAATTTCAGTAAGTGCTAAACATATAAACTGCACCAAAGCTCTATGCCAAAGGGAAAAGGACAGTGCTATACAAAATGACAAAGAGAAGGAGCAAGATGCAATCTCAAGCCCCAAGCCCATCCAGAATAAATGCAGGAGACACTAACATAGAAGAAACTGGGAAACACAGCTTAAACCTCAGAATTAATAGCATCTAAAGTAAAGAAACAAGTGCAAACCTGTATAGAGGAACTCAGATTAGAAATTATCTCTGAATTATTTGTCTAATCTTGCATAACTATATCCATTAACCTGAGCAACAGATTTGGTGATTAAAAATAGCTAATATAATAACCACTGTTAACTAGCTATTCCTGTTTTGAAAAATCTATAACTTATGTATCATTGTAAGTTATCCTGTTTCTGCCTTTTTTTTTCTATTTTTGTTTCTATTTTTAACTCTTCAAAATTAAATTAAATTAAACCAAAAAAGTGAAGACAAGAAAATAGAAAAAGTTAAGGTTTCTTGAAAGCAAGTGATAAAATTATTTGTCCAGTCTTGTATAACTATTTCTGTTAATCTGCACAACCAATCTGATGATAAAAATAGGTAATATAACAGCCATTGTTAATTAACTATTCTCGTTTTGAAGATCTGTAACATAGGTACTCCTATATGTTGTCCTACTTCTGTCTTTGTTTCTACTATTTGTTTTTGCTTTCATTTTTACTCCCAAAATAAAAAGTAAAAGAAAAGAAACAGAAGAAAAGAAAAATTTATTTTGAAATAGACAAGAGACAAAAAATAATCAATCCATCAGCTGCTAGATGAAACAAAAAAGTATAATATAGTATTGGTCAGAGTCAGTGAAAAAGCAGGAGACAGCAAAAATGACACGAAGACCTGTTCACATTAATAATGGCATAAAACTTCCCAGAAATAAAAAAAAGAACTTGTCATACAGATAGGTGAATGTATATAACTCAAATTAGTCGTGATAAAAAATAAATTCTAAGCCGGGCGTGGTGGCTCACGCCTGTAATCCCAGCACTTGGGAGGCTGAGGCAGAAGGATCGGTGTGAATTCAAGACCAGCCTGGGCTACAAAAGTGAGCTCAAGGCCAGCCTGAACTGCATAGTGAGAGTCTGTCTCAAAAAGACAAAAAAAGAAAAATTCTATGTCAAGGTTCATCATAGTCAAGTTTCCAAAAATTCAACACAAGAAAACATATGAAAAGCTGATAGATAAGGAACTGGAGAGATAGTTTGGCAGTCTAAACACCTGCGTGGCAAGCACAAAGACCTAGGTTCGATCACTGGCACAGTATGCCATGCCAGTCCTGGAACCCCAGGTGCACTGTGCTGACCACTGAACCAGGCATTCTGGTGCACAGCTACAATCCCTGTGCTGGGAGAACTGAGACAGGAGGATCACTATAAGTCTGAGCTGTGTAGCAAGACTGCACCTATGTAAATAAGTAAAGTTTTTTTTTTTAATATCTAAAAAGCAGATAGACAAAAGAAACAAATCACCTATGAAGGACAGCCATCACAATTACAGTAGACTTCTCAGCACAAACCCTTAAATCAAGAAAAGCTTCGAGGGTAGAATATTTCAAAGTAAACATACTCCAAGCCAGAGAGATGCACTGCACGAAACTATCTTTCAAAAATGATGGAGATATAAGATATTTTCATGACACAGAATACCTGAAGAAATTTATGAGTCCTAAACCAGCAATTCAAATGCTTAGATGGAAATTCTAGAAAGAAATAGTGAAGACTATGACTCCATGAGCCACAACAGAATGAAACCACCAGTCAAGGAAAATAACTAAACAGAGGAAAGAAAGAGAATCAACAACAGGAAAATAACATGACTCACATCATTTATATGTATATTGAATACAAATGGTCTCATTTCATCAATCAAGAGAAAGAGACTGGCAGAATGGATCAAGAAACTAGATCAAGCAATATGCTGGATAGAAGAAACCCATTTAATTCAAAAAGGAATTCATAGACTGGAATACAACATAAAGTAAGATCTTGACCTAAATTAATGCCTAAGTTAATCATTTAACTGCTCACCATAAATTAAAGTTGTAAGATTCTGCAATTGTAATTAACCTAACTATTTTTTATTATCTAAAAAGAATAGAAAAATAGCAAAAAAAATTAGAAAGATACAGAACTTCACCAAACAAAACAACAGGAATTGCATACCTACATCTGTTAATTTGAGCAACATATTTGACAACAAAAATATGTAATAGAACAACTATCACTAGTTTTTATTCTTGTTTTGGAATTCTGTACCATATGTATTGTTGTATGTTATTGTTTCTTTGCTTTTGTTCTTTGTTTTTGCTTTTGCTTTTATTCTTGCTCTTAAAAATAATAATAATAATAACAGCAACAATAATAATAATAGGAGTTAAGCACCTGCTTAGGCAAGCACAGGAGCTGGGGTTCAATGCTCGCTACTGTATGCTGCGCTGGCCCCGCCCCTGGGCATGCTGAGCCAGCAACCAAATCTGGGCATGGTGGTGTACACCTGTAATCCCCACACTGGGGAGGCTGAAAACAGGAGGATCACTACAAGTCTGAAATAAAATGATAATAATTGGAATTCAACAATAGTTGCTTTATTGGATAATATTGTCTTCAAATCAGTTGTTCAGATTAACAGATATAAACATGCAATATTGGTTTTAAAAAAGGTTATAAAAAATTGAAAAGGATGAGAAAAAAAAAACTAGGCATCAACTGCCACTCTCTGTAGGCCAGCAGAAGTCAGCTGCAGAATTACCCAAGCCACCCTGCATACATACATATATTTTTTCCCTATCCTCTCCTTTTCCTGATCCCAGTTTTTCTTTCCCTTTAAAAATATTCTTTGCCTTTCACAGTTACCATTGTACCTTTTAGATTTTTATTTAGTCTCTTGGGTTCTTACACTAGGGAGACAATAGGATGTTTTCACATATGGGTCTGGTTTACTTCACTTAAGAATGTGGGCTCAGTTGCATCCATTTACCTATACAAGTCTTGGATTTATACTTTTTTATAGATGAGTAATACTCATCTATAGATGAGTAATACTCATCTATGTAATCCATCTATGTGGAAGGCTGTAAAAATACCACATCTTTTTGGATCATTCCTTAGTTGATGGGGCATTTGGGTTGTTTCCAAGATTAACCTATGACAAATTGTGCTGCTATACACATGGATGCACATATATGGCTGTGGTATGATGTTTTCAGATTCATTTGGAAAGATACCCAGGAGGAGAATAGCTGGGTTATATGGAATTTCCAATCTCAGCTTTTTAAACAATCCTCACACTGTTTTCCATAGTGGTTGTAGCAGTCTACACACCCTTAACAGTGGAAAAGAATTCCTTTTTCCCCATAGCACTTCCAGCAGTTGTTACTGGTTGAATTCTTGATGTTAGCCGTTCTTTCTGGACTGAGAAGGAATCAAATTATTTAAATAATGCAAATAATGAAAATTATTTTAATTTGCATTGCATCATCTGAGAAGTGTGTATTCATCTCAGATGCTTAATTATCCTAAACATAGGGACATGAAGCACCAAAATGCATAGATTTCTAAATATAAAAATGTTAACAACACAAATTTAGTATCTGGATTGCCTTTTCTTAATTCTAAACCTTGTGGGTTAGCACAGTATGTTCTGCCAAGAGGCTCAGGGAGGAAGGCCTGCTTTATCTTTCCAAAGTCTTGGGCTTCATAAATGAGAACATGAGGTCTTCACACCACACACCTTCATTTTGAGTCGTATCATTACCTACTTCTCATATCTGCACACTGACTGAAGTCTGCAACCCTGATCTTGCAGCTGCTCACATGACAGGGAAGAAACTTATACCAGGGCCATGATATTCAGGCCACTCTGCTCTTTCCTGTCCTTTCCAGTAGGCCTGCTAAGGTCCCAGGCATAAGAAAGGGGCCCAAGAGCCACAAGAGTGTTCATCTAAAAGAAATTCCTTTTGGTAAAGCATGTGTCTTAGTTACGTTTCTCGTTGCTAAGACAAAATGTGCAATACTCACAAACTCATGGAGGAAAGATTTATTTTAGTCGATAATCTGTAGACTTTTTGTCCATATTCAATTGGGTCCAAGGAACAGTGGCATGGCAGAGGAGAAACAGAAGCTCAGGTCGTGGAAGGCTGCAGGCAGCAAAAGCAGCACGCACTAGCAGCGCGGTAGCAGGCCTGCCTTCCCTCCTCTCCATCCAGGTTGTAAGACCCAGCGTGGGCCTCCACCACCCGCCCCCTTAATCCGAGCATTACATATTTAATGTACACTCACACATGCTAACCCACCTACCTTTGAAAGTTCCCACCTAGGGCCACATGAGGCTTTGGTGGAACATTTAGCTAATGAAAGCCGCAAGAGCATGCAAAGCAGCACTGCTCTGATCTTTACTCAGCAGTTCTGAAGATGCCCGGGACGTCGTATGGTTCCTCTGCCATCTTGCTAATGAGCCAGACCTCCTGGGTCATCTCCTAGCCAGCTACTCAGCCTCACTCCAAGAAATAGTTCCTTCCCCCAGCCCCTGCACCCTTCTTTTTTTTTCCATGTGATCTTGTCCAAGTTGGTACAGATCACTTGGGTGGCAAAGTCCACTCGCTTTCCAACACACCTCAACCTCTCCTTCTGGCACACACCTCAGGTCTGCCTGGAGCCAAGTGAGCTCCGGGTAACCCCAGAGGTGGCACTCTGCTCGGAAAGTGGTGCCTGCCCCTACCACTCACGTCTTCTCAGACATCCAGTCTCTTTTTGTTTTGGTTGCTTCCTCATTTTCCGTTATATTTCATTTGTATTTACTCTCCCTGATATCAGTCTCTTACACTTCTAATTTCCTTTCCTCTTTTTTTTCTTTCCTTCCTTCTACTCTTCTGGATTGGCGGATTTAGTGGTCAGAAATGTACCTGTCTACAGATTAAATTTTAAGGGAAGTAGTAGAGACACACGGTAAATACTTTTAGTGCCAGTAAATATAGTTAAACTTTTGAGCCTTTGCTTTGTGAGCAGCAGAGTGCTAAGTGCATAATATTCATTTCCGTCTGGTCTTCAAAGCTATCTTCATTGACTAATTTGTGGACTGAATACCACAGTACTGTTTCCATTTTCCATATAAGGAATCTCAGAGAGAACAAACAACCTCTTCAGAGTTCATGGGTATAATTTCTTAGAAAAATTCTTCTAGGACCCACACTCAGATTCTCTTGCTAAATCTTTTTTGAGAGAACAGGCCATTTCACTTCCAAGGCCAGGAGCTGACCAGACTTGCTGGGAGTATTTCCGGATGCTCCCAGAGTTGAGAGTGGTTCTAGATAGTGAGGAAAGTAGGGAGAAGTGGGTTTCTTTCCCAGCCACCTTATCTACACCACAAACTCTCACAGACCTCAGGGAAGCAGGAAGAAGAAGCAATCTAAGAACAGGGAAGAGAGGGCAGCACGATGTCCCCAAGAGCACTGTGGGATGTGGTGGGACTTACACTTCTATAGAGATGGGAAATCACCTTTGAAAGAAGAGGTAAAACTTAATTTAAAAAAAAAAAAAACTATGGAGACTTCTGATTAATCAGCGCGTATACATGTCTATAAATGTTTCCTTGTCTTCTGCCTTTATCCTACTTGTTATTCAGTTCCTATCACAGGTCTGGCATTGTGGGGTGCACCAATCAGCATCTCAGCAACCTCAGTGAGGTCATTTCACCTTTTGTCTCTGCTTCTTCACCTGGGAAATGAGGGGCTGGACAAGCTGCTCCCAAAGTCCCCTGGATGTCACTGCTCTTGTCCTCCATAGAGGAGATTGCTGCTGCTTTATATTTTATTTGTCCTCTGGCAAGAAGCTGCATTCTCTCCTCACACACTAAAGGATTAGGCTGAGGAGAAAATACAGGGAAAGCTACAAGTTTGCTCTTTGTTTCCTGGCAGTGTCCTTAGGATCCAGGTCCAGGGAGTAAGAAGTGGAATGCCTGCTTCAAAGTGCGGTCTCTGCCATCTAGGCTGGCCTGAGACCTGTCACCCAGAAGAGAAAAGGTGGACTTTCAGCCACCTAGGAGAGGACAGGGAGTGGGCAGAGACAGGACCGCAACAGGAGCAACAGAAATAGCCCAAGCCGCTGAGACAGCAAGAACCCACTGAGAAGAAGAGGTGTGTCCATGGAAATAAGACTGGCCAGTCCACAAGTGAAAAAGAGGACAGCTAGCAAAGTCTAGAAGTTCACAGGCAAAGCCTTTCTGAAAGATGGGACACAGCAACAAAGGAGGAGCCAAAAGGGTGATGCTGAGAGCCTCCGGACCATATGGAAGTACCTTGCCGTATGCAAACAGGTGGCAAAGAATGAGCGGAAGAATAAATCACGACACCCTGTGGTGGCAGGCAGGTCACGAACCTGTGTCCGAGGTGGCAGAGGGTGAGCAGCAGGGAGCCATGCAGATGGGCAGACCCAAGGGCTGCAGGGAAACATAGCAACGGGGCTTGTGCCTTGGGCTTCTTCTCCACAGTGGTCCTGAAAACTAAAGTCACGGCATTCTGGACACAGCAATTGAAACTCGTAACTGTAATTTATATTCTACCTGGTGCTTTATGCTTCGCAGCCCATTTAATTTTATTTTTTATAGTTGCTTTGGGAAATCAGAAGGGTGGGCATCACCAGCCTCATTTACCGACGAGGAAATGATGTCCTAGAGTGATTAAGGGACTCGCCAAGGACGCAGAGCAGCCGCGATACTACAGAACAGCACGTGTCACGGGCCACCAGGGGACCCCACATCTGCTCCGAAGCCTAGGCACCAGTTCGCTGCTTTTACAACATCACCACATTTTTCATATATTGAAATAAATATATTCACACCTGCTGCCTTTCTCATCACTATGATATCTTGCATAGTTAAAAATATGCATAATATTTATGAGTGGCAAGCTAAAAGCTTCATCGATTGTGTGAGAGATCACTACGGAACTGTAATTATAAGAAGAAGGGTATGACGTATGTCACATGCACTTCAAAAATAGCAGTTAGGTTGACAGTTTAGTTCATTGTGCCCTACCCTGTCTCTTTAAATAAAGTCAATGCACAACTGTGGAAATTGTTTGTTTTAATCCTTCTTTAAGTGGTTTCTTCTATATGGGTTTCTGAGAACCACACTGACTTGGAATTACAGAGATTCCTAGTCTGTTCTTAAATGACCTGAGGCCCCATCTGAGCCTCAGTATGACCGGGCAGCTGGATTTTCATAGGGAATGAAGAGCAGTATTTGGAGCTGTGGACTCTATCTTAAACCCAAGTTAGTGAGCTGTTGTGGGCTCAGTTTGAAGAAAGCAGAGCACCTCTAGCAGCAAAAGAGGGGAGGCAGCTTGAAGGGTCCTTTGGAATCCAGGAGGGAGGCTGTCAGTAGGAGGGTGAAGGTCCACAACTAAGGCCCAAAATGACAGCGTGCCCCACGCAGCTCAGCAGGATGGGGGGGGGGGGGAGCATTGACGGTGGAAAGCCAAGTCATGCTACGAGGCCAAATGTGGTAATTTCCAAAGCACAGAAAATAAGGAACAAGAGGGCTTGGAGGGGGCGGGGCATCAGGGTCCTGCGAAGTGTCCATAGAGGAAGGCGGACTTGGGCACGCTCCCTGAACGCGGTAGGGAAAAGCAGAGAGGAAGTCCCCAGGCAGAGGTGGGAAGCAGCGTGCTGGATGTGTTCAAGAAACGCTGAGGAGGGGATTCCTCCTGGCTAGCATGGGGACCAGGGCTAGACAACTACCAAGAATATTTGGGGGATGTTTTGGGAAGCCTGGGGAGGTGGCATGGTCCTCAACACAAGCACTGAGTCAGGACGGTTAAGTGCTTATCCAGCTTTACAATCACAGACTCCCGCTGACCCTAGAAAGAAAGTCACCTGGCTGGGCCTATTGAAGAGCAAGAGAGGGGACGTTTAGTGACTGTCACTCCAGCCCCTGTAGAATTTCTGTCTCAACAATGACTGATTATATTGCCGGGTGTGGTGGCGCACGCCTGTAATCCCAGCACTCGGGAGGCTGAGGCAGGAGGATCGGTGCAAGTTCGAGACCAGCATGGGCTACAAAAGTGAGCTCAAGGCCAGCCTGAACTGCACAGCGAGACCTTGTCTCAAAAAGACAAAAAAAAAAAAAAAACAATGACTGATTATAAAGTCCCTGGCTATTATCTTCACCGTAATTGTGTGCACCAACCAGATTGGTCTAAGGAATAATAATGAAAAGCTATTATTAATATGAAGAAAGGCAATAGTAATAAAACACAATGATTGAAGAGCCTGCCAAGGAAGACAGGGGTCACAGAACACAGAATTATCAAATATCGTGGTCAGAGGGCTACTGTGACAATCCATCGTACCGCTCTTGCTTTACTGATGAAATTGGGATCAAAGAGCCAAGTCCCTGGCTTTGGGTCACCCAGCTGAGAGTGGCATGACCCGCATTTCCTGTGTCCATTCACTAAAATTCATATTACAGGAAAGCAGGTGTCTTCTCTTGGAGTTGCACAGGGTGCACTGTGTTTCAGGGCAGTGGATAAGAGTCCAGGATGCCCAGGGCTGCAGGCTTGGACATTGGGAGAAATCTTGGATTATTAGCTTCGCAGACAGAGAAGCGTCATACCTCCCATTCACACAGGCTTTGGCCTACTTCCCACGAAATACTGACAAGTTAAAAGCCCCTTATCTAAACATCTAAGTCCAATGTCTTTCTGTCCAGTGGCAGGGCACTTTTCATGCTCTGACTTCGTATCCTGGAAGGGCAGCTTCTGCACCCACAGTCCTAGGATCTTTTGAGCACTTGACTCTCAGGAATCCCAAACACTGAAAGCATGGGTTTTCAATGCATTTCTGAAGACCAAAGATCTGTGTGACCCTGGGCCCCTTAGCAGCTCCATCTAGCCAAATTCTGGGTCCCTAATTTCAGCAAATGTACACTAACAAAGCCTGAAAAATGATCACCACCACCCCTGCACTAGCTTCACCTGCCTTGGCTGTATTGTCCCAAGCTCAGGGGCCCACAGCCTTAAAAGAATACCTATGAAGGTCCCTACCTGAAAAGCATACAGCATGTCCCAATCCCTCCTTTCTACCTTCCCTCAGTCTCTCTGTATTCAGTGGCCCAGCTTTGCCCTAGGTACCCTGAGCAGTGTCCCTCTGCTTCCTGGTGTATCCACGCTATCCTGAGTGCATTTGTTTAAGCTAAAAAGGAAAAGAAAGGACTCACAAGAAAAGCATGCGCAGGCCAAAGCACCATGAAGGCTGCAGCTATTTGAGCTACTCGCAAGCATCTCAGTGAGGAAAGATCACAGAGCAGCTGGCCTGGCACATGTGTGCCCTATTCCAGTCCTCTGCTGCCCACGCACATATTTTTGATCCCAGTTTCTTTTATTTTACTGCTGCTGTCTTTTTCTCCTTGTATAGTCAGCTAGCTCTTCCTGACTACGGGTTCTACATCCATATGTTTAACCAACCAAAGATTTACAGTATTTTTGTAAAGCATTGTGACTGTACCGAACAAGTGTGAACTAGTTATTATTTACTAAACAATGGAGTACGATAATTATTTGCTTATCACTTCCATACACACTTAGTATCATACATATTATCACTTCCATACACACTTAGTATCATACATATTTCAGAGGTAATATGGAGAGAGGATGTGTACACATGCACAAATACCCCATCATACATGCAGGACTTGAGCGTGCTCAGATTTTGTTATCCAAAATGATCCTGCAACCAGATAGACATGGCTACTGAGAGATAACTTTATTCAGAGCCCAGTCTTATCACAAAAGAGGTTGAAGACCTGTCACTGATAAGCTTGCCCTGGAAAGCTGCCCCAGGACATTCTTCAACTTATTCATCAGGCATAAAGCTTACATCCTGGGGACCCCCTGTTCATCTCATGCCCTATCCTCCCTCTTCTATCCAGAACTGATCACAAAGAAAAAATGTGTGGAGGAAGCCAGGGGAAGGGGTTATTTAGCAGCATACTTAGTTCTTTTTTAATGTATTTGGTACAGGGTCTCACTACACAGCTCCGACTCATAGTGCTCTGCTTGTTTTCAGCCCCCTCAGAGCTGGGATTACAGGCATGCACCACCATGCCCAGTCTCTGTCACCCGCTTGGCAGAGTCTGAGCAGGATGTGGTGCCAGGGATCTAATCCTGGTACCTACATTTGCCTAAGCAGGTGCTTGGTCCACTGAACTATCTCACTGGCCCTTTCACAACATACTTTTTTTTTTTTTAACAACCCACGCAAACACTCATTTGCACAGCTCAACATTTCTCATAGGATAAAAATCTTACAGCTGGAATGAACTGGGAGAAATAGCTCTTGCCTTGAGGCAAGGCTCCCCTGTGATCACATCAGACAGCTGGGCCCTTTCCTGAAAATGCTTTAGGGAACAAGACCTCAGTAACTTTCCTTTGGCTGTGTGTCACACGCTTCCTCAATTCTGACAGCAGCAAATGCTCTCTTAATGTCTAGATCTCTGATTGCCTCTGATTTTCACCAAGTTCTTTCACTCTCTTATTCCAGCTGAGGGTGCCCAGTAGCTTCACCCAGCGGGGCTGAGACCCCTATAGGGACCAGGCAAATCCCAGAGGAGAGAGAAGCTGACCAGTGAAAGACAGAGAGAGAGGGAACAGGCACACACCTAGGGGTCGATGCTCGGCCGATGGGAAGCCCTTCCATGCAAGTGTGGAACTGGGAATGGTGGCCCCACATGGGCTAGATTTCAGAAGGTTTTAAAAGAAGTCAGATTTTTAAAGTTGTGTGCTGAAGATAGCCTATATGCATCTTCTCAACCCGTTCTGTAGACCATGCGCTCCATGGTGTGTGCCTGTGTCCAGAAGCTGGTGCCCAATTCCTCCCCCAGCTGTTTTTAACTGCATCAGTGGGCAGTGCAGGCTCTGATTCCTGACCGCTACAGCACAGCCCCCTAGAACCTCTTGCCATCTCAGCTGACTTGGTTCAGGGACAGCTCTGTTCCCTAATATGATCAGCATGAGCTGGTACCTTGAACTTGAAGTTTGTAAAAACTGTAACAAAGGCTTTTCAATGATTAACATTTGCATATTGAACGTTTTCTGGCTTAAATTTTTCTCCAAACATCCATGAAGTCCAAAAATCCCTGAACATTGTTGCTAGCACACATACACACACACATACACACACACACACACACACACACACACACACACACGCACGCACCATTAATCGCCTTTAAATGAGTGGTTTCTAAGAGAACCTAACCTACAGCAGGATCCAAAATAAGAAATATCCTTTGTGTGTATTCAGTTCTGTGTGCATGGTGGGCCAGGGCATGTACCAAGGAATAAATGCAGGGTGTTTAGGAAAACACACAACAGAACCGGGGAGGAAAATAAACAAAGTGGTCTAGGGAGAGAAAATCTGGAAGGAGCCAGAGGATGAATAAATCTTGGTTTGGTGTTGAAAACAAGACTCCTGTGAGAGTTGAAGAGGACAGGGCTGCAGAGAGAGTCTGAGCCAGTGGTGCTAGATTTTGCAGCCCCGTGGTGGCTCAAGCCATGTTGGCTGGGACTACTGCCTGCTGGGCCTCTGAGATCACTGCCCAGTGGATCATCTCTCCACTCTGGGCTGCGTATAAGTCACTGCTGGCGATAGGCAGGACCTCTAGTGGAAGGTAGGGGGACGCCTTTGTACTCTGAAGGCTGAGGTTACAGGGACACAGTTGTCAGGAAAAGACACTCGGGCCACAGAGGGCACTGAAGTCAGAGGAGATTCTGACTGGAAATTTACTTTAAGTAGCTATAGTCCTGTGAGCTATGCCCACATTTGCAAAAGCAGGAGTTCATCTGGATCCACATTCCAACTCTGAATTTTCAGATCTTCCCAGGAGACTTGCTCTAAAATTCCTATTCATGATTAACAGCCTCACCCTCAAAACACACACATGCACTACATATATACATCACATACTCACCACACACCACCACACATGACTCTCATTCCATCACATATCATACGTACACTCTCCACATATGACACACACCACATACCACATGCATGCACACTACATATCACATACATACACCACATATACCACCCCCATTATACATGCGTATCCACAAGCACATACCACATGCACTACACCTACTCCTACACGTACACATTGCATATCACACTCACATATCCTCAGGTCACAAGCAGACTTATGGAAGAAAAGCACCACTGGTACAGTTGTGGGGAAAATGAGAATAGTAATGGAGATGAAAGTTTTGCAGGCTACAGACATTCATGTCTCAAGACTTCGTATGCACACAGCTGAAGCCAAAGTGTCACTTGGGCCAGGGAGTGGAAGCCATCTTGCAATGGCCTTTGAGGTTTTATAAGCGAAGCATGCAAGAAACGCCAGAACGCAGAGCAGTGCGAGGTCACAGCAGATACAGAGCATGTGGGTCATCACCTCCCACTTCTCAGCAGCTCATGAGACACCCACAGTGTTCCACAGTTGAGAAAATCCAGGCACAGTTGAGCCAAGCAAGATTCACAGAGGGAGCTTCTGATCCATGTAACTCATGTGAGCCCAGATTTGTAGTGGAGGAGAAGCAGCGGCCATAACTGCACTGGGCACCAATATCTGTGCACTTCGTAAAAGCAGATGAGATCTGGTGGAAAAGCTGGTGTGTACTGAAATTAAAATATTGAGGTAACACACACTACCACTAATTCCTCTCAAAATATTTCCCCATCTTTTGAATACTTGCCCTGTGTTTCTTAATGCTTTCTGAAGCACAGATATTGTCCTGAAGTCCTAAATCAACCTAAAATGCTTATCTTTTGTAGCCATCTTGAATTTGGGGAAGAACCAAAAGGCATGTGGCGTTAGGCCCAGTAAATAAGGTGTTTGAGAACACACCAGTCTGGTTGGTATTTTTGTTTTTTGTTTTTTGTTTCTAAGAGGAAAAACAAAAACTAGAACAAATAGCAAAAACAAAGACAGAAACAAAGAAATACAGGACAGTACAAATGATACAGAATTTCAGAATAAGTGTGGAGTATTAACAATGACTATTATATTGCATATTATAACATTTGTTGCTCAGAGTACCAGATATAGATATGCAAGATTGATCAAATCAATTAAGCATTCACTCTTTCTTTCTTTCTTTCTTTCTTTCTTTTTTTTTTTTCTTCATTTTGTTTTTTTGTTTTGTTTTGTTTTGTTTTGTTTCTTTTTTGCAGGACCTGGGATTAAACTCAGGCACTTGCACTTGCCAAGCAAGTGCTTATTCTATTAAGCTACTTTCCTGGGCCCTACTCTTCCATTCAATAAGCCTTAATTTTTTTCTTGTCCTTTTTATTTTTTAGTTTTTAAATGTATTGTGAAGAGCATGCTAATAATAGTAATAATAACATATAAGGCATTAAAGATGGTATATATTTAATAGAGCAAGATGGAAAGTACTTCACTGCAGTTGCTATACTGCACATTGTTGTTCTCGGTGTAGTTGCTCAGATTACAGATATTAGCATGTAGAATTAGTCAAAGTAAAACTTTTGAACATTAACCGCTCTTTTCCAAAAATGATAGAAATTAGCAGTACAATCTTCACAGCTGTCCCATATATATGCTTACATGATTTCCCCTTGCTGTTCTTTCCTATCTTCTTTCCCTCATCTGCATTGTTTATTTCTCATGTTAAGTGTCTTTATGTTCTACTCTATCTATTGTACTTTGCAGATTTTATTTATTCTTTCAGGGTCTTATGCAAGACACAATCCAATGTTTATACATGTGGGTCTGACTTATATCACTTATGAGTATAACATCTATTTGCATGCATTTAACAATAAAGGCCTCAAGTTCCACATTTAAAAAAGTTAGCCATAGTTTTGGGTCACTCTTTGTGTCTGCAATCTATGTTTATTACATACACACTTACACATGTAATCTCTAAGTTCAAAATAAGAAAACAAAAAACCAGCCGGGCGTGGTGGCACACGCCTGTAATTCCAGCACTTGGGAGGCTGAGGCAGGAAGACCAGTGCAAGTTCGAGACCAGCCTGGACTACAAAAGTGAGCTCAAGGCCAGCCCGAGCTGCATAGCGAGACCCTATCTCAAAAAGACAAAAAAAAAAAGTGAGGTAACTGAGAGTTTTGAAAAGAAAATACTAGGTAAATATAAAATAAGTTGGATGAATAAAATCAATGTGGGCAGCAAATGGCTCCAAACAAGAGGCTACCCCAGAAATGACTGGTGTGGGCAAAGCTCACAGTGGCCTCCCAAGGACACCCGCCCTTCTACAAGGGGAATCTGCCCCAGCCACGCACCTACAACCTGGGCACATGTTTCTGCACCACAGCCCACAAGGCTGACTTCCCACTGGATAGTTCTTCAAATGCTGGGAGTCCTCTGCCTTCCATACTCAGCCTTCTCGCTCCCCAGTAGTCTGCCGTGTACCCGAGGCCCACACACGTCCGCAGCCTCCTGCCTCTGCTTCTGGGCATCTCATACTAGGGCTCGGCCAGAACTCCCTCTGCCTCGCTTTCAGGTCGCACAGCTCCTGCCATCATTTGTGGGCTACGGCAAAGTTCAAGGAGCTTACGGTCAAGATCAGTCACACTTACAGCACTGCCAACAGAAGCACATGCTTGTGGAAAGTATTAGAAAAGAATTTTAAGGAGGAGGGCTGGGTTCTAAATTACACAGGAGGCACAGGGTCTGGAGAGTTTTCATCAGGAGCCGCATCCTGGAGGTAGCAGGCCATAAACAGTCCTTTAAAGCAGAGGTGGAATGTGTTAGGGTGGGCCTCGGCAAAGAGTCAGGCCAAGGCAGGCGCGTGAGGAAACACATCCAGCCAGCAGCGCGGGCACAGAGCCTGGATCTGGGGGAGGAGACAGGTAGGCAACCTGTGCCTAGCAGCCCGACAGCATGCCCAGAGCAGCTGTTCAACTTGAACAATGATCACTCGCTGGGCTTTTGCAATCCCAGAAGCACAAATGCCACCCAGAGCAATCAGTTCATCAGTTAAGGGTTTGGGATGTTTTATTGTAAACTCCTCTAGTGACTCCATGTGCAGCTGGAGCTCAGGCTCTGCAATTCTAGAGTGTGTGACGCCAGATATATAATGAAATCCGAGTGAACCAAGTAGATCTGATCCTTGCCCTCACATGGCCTCAGTGTGTGGGAGAGGAGATAAACATTAAACACAAAATAAACACACAATTACACACTGTGGTTTGGGCTACAAAGGAAAGAGTGAGGTGGAGGTTATGGGTGTCACACGGAATGGTTCATCTCTCCAGTTTATGAGAGAAAATCAGTGGTTGTATATACAGCATAACATTCAGCTACATGAAATCAGCTACATAAGCTGGGACCAAGGCCTCCATTTGTTGGGTACCAATATAAACTCTGTGAAATATAATCATGATACAAGATTAAATAAAGTGTAGTATGCTATCTCTTTTGCCTTCTGTGAATTTTAAAACATATAGTGCTAGAAGGTCTCTCCCTCCAAAGAAGGAAGGGTGTTTTGATCCTACACTCCGGAGATGCAGGAGGAGCCGGGCAGAAACTAGGAAGAGAGGATCTGGGGTTGTTGAGCCAGAGTCCTTGAGCAAGAGGAAGGGAGATGGCCAAGCAGCCTGAGGAAGAGAGGCCAGGAGGAAAGAGGTGGTGGACAGTCCAAACACTGCTCCGGCTTTCTCACCGTGACCGTCAAGTTCTTCAAGAACTTTCCAGCAGCTGGTAGAACACGCAATCATAACTGTGGTCTTTATTTAAACGGTATAATGTCAGTGATTTGGTGAAAGTGTTTGAGGGATGGAGAAATCAGAGAGACAGCATGCAGGTTCAGAATGAGGTTGTTTGGCTGGTAAAACTACTATGGAATCCAGTTATCTAAAAATTAGATTGTAACACTGTCACCTATTCAAGATATGTGATGTGCATAAACTACGGGCTTCCGCCCCATGAAGTGGACATAGTGCGTCCTGCTCCATCCTGGGACTTTGGTTGTGTGTGTTACACACACACACTGGGTGGATGCTCAGTGCTGTGCCAAACCCTCCCTGAATCTCCTCAGGAAAGGATGCCGCTGCCACTCCAGCCTCTGTTGTGGACCAGGCTCCAAGTGTCCAGCTTGACAAAGGTTTTCTTCTTGGATTCCTCCCGCAAACTTAGCACCACGGGTGAGGTATTGTTCTCTTCATTTTCAGCATAAGAGAGAGAGAGCGAGAAGAAGAATGAGAGCAGAGAGATGGAGGGAGAACAGAAGGCAAGAGAATACTGGGGAAGGGAGGAGTGGATCGCTCGAGAGAGACAGGAGGCTGAGGATAGAGGGAGGAAGGGGACACCTGGCCAGGAGCTGGCAGAATCCGCTGCTTTTCCTGACTGTGTGGCTGTAGTAGAACGGCCCACTGCCACCACCCCTCTTTGTTTTCTCCTTTTCCCAGCCTCTCCCAGGTCTCCAGGTTGGTGTGAAGTTTGTGCTCCGGATGCCTCTGGTTCCCTCAGATAACAGCTTAATTGCTACGTAAGAGAACTGAGGCCGCTGACCTTTAACGCGTGTTGGTTACATGAAGTCCAAAAATAGAGACTTCCTTTCTCTGATGGGGAATTCTTCTCATGGCCATTACTCCAGAAAGGATGCCTGGACAGGTGGCCATCCACCACAGCTGAAGGGACAGGCCCGGCTCTGCAAACTGTCTTCCGATAAGGCCCATCGGAGTTTTCAGGAGATTCTTTAAGGCTCACTAACCCTAAGTCAGTCCTTGCTTCTACAACAGGAAATGGCAAGATGACCCCATGTAATTTAACTTATTAAAGGTTTTAGATTGTCCCCCAGGTACGAGCTTCTCCTCCTGGGATGTTTAGAAGCAAGTAATATCTTCTCCACTCTCCTCAGAAGGGTCAGTCATGGCAAAGATCAGCCTTGTGAGGAGGAGTATTTTATCAGTGACACTAGAATTGATTATTGTTTTTAAATTCTTTGCAGACATTTTTCCTTCGTGGTATACCTCTAGGAGGACCCATTGCCACCCCGTACTTTGATGAGTCCCCCCAGCTCAGTGTAATCACCCCAACAAGAGGGTCAAGTCTTATTTTTGTTCCATTTCCAGGACATGTTTCTGTACATCAACATCATGCAAAATCAAATGTTCAGTAATTCTGGTGACTCAGGTCTCCATCCGAAAGTTTCTCCTAGAGAGGCTCTCCCAGGGACCTTCATAAAGTGACCCTCTTTCATTCCATTGCCAGGGACCTGCAGTATGCCACCTGCTAGCAGCACCTACTCTGATCTGAGGATCACCTACTTCTGTAATGCCATGTGTGGTACTAATCAAGTCTTCTCTCCAGATCCTCTCAGGCTTTTCTGTAGCCCCTGGAACTATCTGGCCTACAGTAGACTTTTGATCAATGGATCACAGAAGGCAAGGAGCACTACTCAGAGGTATAGCCCCTGCCTGGCATGCATGAGGCCCTGGTTTGTGTCTCTGGCACTACCCAAGATCAAAAAGGTAGATGGAATAATGAGACAGAAGTCCTCACCAGATCCCAGAATCCCCTACAACCCTGCTCCCCAGTTGCACAGCTTCTGCCTACCTTAGGCCTCTGGTCAAGGGATTTTCTCACTGCCTTCTGTTCTCTGTGAACATGGGAAACACTAGGTCTACACAGTTGTCACTCTTGGATATAATTTTTTTCTCTGTTACTTATGACCATCTTTTTCTCAGTTTATTCAATTGAAACACATAGATGATAATAGGGATTATTTCAAGGATTAAGCAAAATAATTATTATGACCAGACTTGGCACATATTAACCATTCAATTAATATTAATTGTTTTTCACTCTTCTCTCTTCCTCTCTTTGCCTTTTTTCCCCTTACCTGAAACCTCTTTCCCCCTCTTTCTCTTTGCCTTTCCTACCCATTCAGAAGCCTTCTGCCAGAATCAGCAGCAGGATACGTCCGCTTGTGTGAGCCCGAGAAAGGCAGGCATAGAGAAAGGAAACTGCCTTTTCCTAAGGACGAAAAGTTAGGCAGAGTGATCTGAAAAGTGCTGACAACTTTAGACGGAGGAAGCGCCCAGAGAGGGAGGCTGGGGCTTCAGACAGTGGCTGCGGTGTGTCGAGTGCAGACCAGCAGCCTCTGGGGTCCTGTCCTGCTTATTTTGGAGACTGCTTTGTTGTTAGTCCAGCTGTGCAGGTAAATTTGGAAATCCTTCCTGCATTAGGTGTGGGTTGGAAGAAAGAGCCCTGAGTTGGGAAGGAAAAGACTCGCTCCCCTTCTCTGAGTTCTGCCAAGAGCCAGCCATGGGGCCTAGGAAAAATCTGCCCAAATCTTGGAGCCTCAGCTCACCTTCGGACAAGTGCAAGGAGGAGGCAAGAAGTCTCCCAGTTCCTGCACTCTGGCCCAACAAGATCAATTTCATGCCTCCGTGCTCAAAACAAGGAGGGAAAACAGACAACGCTGGAAGTGTAGAGAAGTTTAGAGAAGCATCATTTGCAATTTTTTGTTGTTGTTTTATTTCCGATAGTCTTATTTACCCCTGGCACAGATTCCATGAGGTGTGCTTTGGGAGCCCTAGCTTGGTAGACGCATCCTCCCTGGCACAGTCCCCTGAAAGTTCTTCCTCCAACTCCACTGGGGTATGACCTTCTCTCTGGAGGATGTCCTCCTCCTCCTCGGGAGAGGGAAGTGAGACTTCCCAAGGGCGCTCATGGTGGACCGGCCTCTTTTCTGCTATATCCAGACACCATGGCAACGTTTGCTGGGCCAAAACTGCTTGCTAATTAATACATTTCACAGGTTGAATGGAGCACTGGCACCACAGCCAGCTTGGGGCAGCTCCCAAAGCCACAATCCTTGCCCAGTGTCCAGAAGGTCCTGCCTGGAGACTGTCAGTGCCAGATTCCTTTATGCCAGCATCTCACCCCTCTCGTTGGAACCCAGAAATGTGGCATATGCCAGCATCCATGCCACCCCCAGCTGTACCATTCTCTTCTTCACATGCTTGCTTTTTCAGGGAGCCACAGTCACAATCATGGGGTACCTGGTCATTTTTTGTTCCCTCTTTCTCTGGACAGGACGTTAGATCAATTCTGGAAAACCTATTAGGGAAGTGCTCGGTTGCCTGCGTTTCCACCAGGCCTGTCCAGGTGATTTTTGAGTCAAGTCACAGTGAGGCTGAATGCCATTTGGCTGCAAAGCTGTCTCTGTGGGGCAGCATGTTTATTTAGACTGCTGACCCTGGCCTTAGAGGGAAAAAATGAAGGGTTGTGGTGATTGGTGCCTTATTATGGGGGAACTTGGGGGACCTCTTTAATGCACAGTCTGTTTAATGTACACCCTGCCTTGATGGAACAGCCTGCCATGCTCTGTAGTCAAGGAAAGCCCCTCCTTTACATATGCCGAGCCAGCCTGCAAGCACGGATCTCGTAACCTCCACATGAGGCTCCTGGAGAGCTAGGAAAGCAGAGGAAGTGGCTGGCAAGTCCCCATGATGCCTACCATGCCGTGCATTTGTTTGCTTAGGGACCAACCTGTTATTTTAACTTTTGGGGATGAGGTCTGGAGGCAGACAAGGTTCCTGCTCAATTCATCTTCCCAAAAAAAGGTTCGGACCATGACATTCATCTGGCCCAGTCTTCCATAGCAAAGCAACTGCCTTTCGTTCCATCTTCCTCTCTCCTAACACCCACAGCTGTATTTATCAATGGTCTACTTACTCTCAAAGACCCAACCCAAGCTTCATTGCCTCTGGGAACCAGCTAAAGCACCACAATTCATGTACCATCTCCTTTACTTTCTATGTCTTTGCAACATTCTTCCAATGAATGAATATGTTACCATAGCTACCATCTAATCCCTGTGCTGTTAATCTCTTCATTGGCTACAATACCCTGCTCTTTTTCATGACATCATGCTCTGTATGTCTTCTCATTGCCTATACTGCCTAGAGCAGGACCACTCACAACCTCAGCGACTGCTAGAGGTCTCCTCATTATACCAAGACAGACACACTGGCTTGCTTGATCACTACATTTATTCAGATAAAATAAGGAATTGATTCTCTGTTTTAAATACAGTATATTCATCTTAGGTAGGAGCCAAAAATCACTCGTGGGTGAGTGACCAAGGGCTAGGGTGAACCCCAGCTAACTGAGAAGGCTGTGATCAATCAGCCAATTGGCTGCTTCCATAACCCTTTGAGTGATTATATGCCAGGCACATGGACTAATACTGATTCTCCAAAGGGACGCTTACGTGCCAGCAAAGTTAACACCCTGTCTCAACCAATTCACCGACTGAGGGCAGCAGTTTCATATTGCAACTCTTTAGGATGGTTGATACTTCTTTACCAAACCAGGTAAATAAAATCTTTTTTAAAAAAAAAAAAAAATGAAGAGCATTAAGAATTATAATGTTTAGCTGGGCGTGGTGGCACACGCCTGTAATCCCAGCACTTGGGAGTCTGAGGCAGGAGGATCGGTGCGAGTTTGAGACCAGCCTGGGCTACAAAAGTGAGCTCAAGGCCAGCCTGAGCTGCATAGTGAGACCCTGTCTCAAAAAGATAAATAAATAAATAAATAAATAAATAAATAAA
>PVJA010025480.1:0-30729 GCA_004027025.1 Myocastor coypus
AAAAAAAAAAAAAAAAGTGAGCTGCCTCTCCCATGAAGAGGCCCTACTGCCTCATAGAACGTTAAGCTATGAAGTCATCAGTGAAAGAGTCAATGGACAAATATTGTAACCAAATGATCCATTCTCCTTCTGAATGAATGAGAAGTTCAGGTGACACTTTTTGTTCAAACCATAGCATCCTGAAAAGATCACTGTTAAGACCAATGCCATGTATTTTATACTGATTTCTTCCAGTAGTATTTTTACAGTTTCAGGTTTTATAATTAAGTGTTTAATTAATTTTGGCAGTGCTTTTGTATGAATATCTAATTTTACATATTCATTTATTAAGACAACTGGCTTTCCTATTGTTTGTTAGTAACACCACTGTGTAAGATCAAGAAAGGATAGCATACAGGTGAATGTATTTCTGGGATGAGCATGAGTCTTTGAGGATCCACAGGTGGAATGTTATGGTTTGTGTATAAGTGTCCCCCTGTAAGCCCCATGAAGTTCATGGGCAGCTTCTGGAGTTTGCGAATGATTATGGTGAGTGTGGATGCTGTAATTTCCCTGGGGCAACTAATTTGCATTACGATGTAAGGAGAGAGAGGCTAGCTTGCTGCCTGAGCTGCTGCCACTCCTTTTGTTTTCTGTTCTTTGAACTGCTACTCTTTGTCCTGTGCCCCTCTGCCTTGGAGCCAGCCAAATATGGACTGAAACCTCCACTAACTGTGAGCTAAATAAACCTTTCCTTCCTTCATTTTAGGTATCAGGTATTTGTCTCAGCAATGAAACTACAGTAACTAAGACAGTTTTCTTCTGCACAATTCCCAAAAATATAAGAAACAAGATTTTGTTTCTTGTGTTGAGAAATATATGTTTGTAAATCATTCTCATTTTGGTGTTAACTTAATCTTTAAGTTCACATAGTAACTTGAAAAATATTTTTCCCTCTTTCACCTTCTTGAAGATATTATATAAATCATACATTATTTCCATATCATGTGTTCTTCATTGTTTCTATTATTTCTCTACTGTTTTGGTGAAATCTATTAAAATTTCTTGTTCTCATGTTTCTGGATGGACACTTGTTTTTCTACTAATTTCCATTCATTTGTATATACAAATGTCTTTTCTTATATCTATTGAATTTATTCAGGTGACTTAGACCTTCAGTTTTCCTAATTTGTTTATCTCAAGGAATTTAAAAAACTAAATTTTAAATTAGGAAATATGGTTATGTGCACAGTGCCCTCACTATTCTTGCTGCTAATAACCCTAGCAGCTATGAAACCCTAGCTGCCTTTCATTCTTACTGGTAATTGCATCAGTGCTAACTTTTGTTTATCAACCTATTTAATAAATTTTCATTAAACTTTTAAATTATCTTGCTTTTAAGCACATTAATATTCTTAAGACAGAAGAATAAATCATTGATTTGAGCCTTTTCTTATGTAATCTTAATATCAATGAAAGTACTTGTAAATGCTTTCCTAATTCTATTCCATAAATTTTGATATATTATACTTATAATTTTACTTCTCATATCTTTGACATTCTATTTTACCTATAATTTACTTGAGAGGATGTTCTGATTTCTGTATCTTTGACAATTTTAAATATATTTTTCTAGTATTTTTGAATTTTATATCTAGTAATCTATTTTTAAGACATTTTGTATTTATACATTCATTAAGGTTCATTTTATGATACATAATATGGTCTATGTTAGAGAAAAGAATACAGCATTGATATCACTCATATGAACTACAAACAACAATTGTGAAAAGCTAATACATAATATTTTTCAAGTGTTTTATACATGTGTTCATGCACCTACTTTTCTAAAAGTACTATTGTATCGTGTACAATTACAAATTTGTTTACTGTTGCTTTTCTAATTTTGATTGCATTTATGTTAAAGTTTTATTTTATATTGATGCAAATTAAGTTTGCAAGATTTTTCTGGGAGTTTATTTTTTTGCATCTAATTAATGCTTCTCTATACCATAATAATTTTATTCATTCTCAAGTTGACATTGTTTGATATTAATTTCCTTTTACTTACTTGTTTACATACACATAAATAACATATATATAAGCAATATATATAAACAGATAAGCAAAGAGTAATATATATATATATATATATATATATACATATATATATATATGCACATACATTTACACACACATTTGAATATATGCATATATTTCTTATTTTGATGTATCACTCATTTTAATTTATACTTTTTTTCTGGTATATGTATCTTCACCCCCTAATTAGTAACTTACATCTTTTAAGATATTTATTTATTTATTTATTTACTTATGTATGTATGTATGTATGTATGTATTTATTTATTTATTTATTTTTGCAGTACCAGGGATTGAACTCAGGATCCTGGTTTTACCATGCATGTGCTTATTCTACTGAGCTATCTTCCTGGCTGCAAAACTTCATATTTAAGATATTTCTTATAGGTAGTATTTAATTTAGCTTTACATTTGATTCAATTAATTATTCTTTTCTTATGGTTTTGGAACATTCTCATTAAAGTTTTATTTGATTGATTTATTTTGATCATTTTATGAATTTTAAAATCTGTTCTCCTTAATTGATTTTTCCCCTCTTGCCCTTCTTTTAATTATTTGGATATTTTGTCATCCATTTACATTTATCTGTATTTTATTATGTATTTCATATTGTGGTGACTAACTAGATTGAAAGATTCTTTGTTAAGCATATACAAACAAGTTAAAGTTCTAGCCTTTTTGGTGAAATGTTAATGTCTCGTAAGTATAAGTATATAGGCTCTCTCACTCCTCTTTAGGACACAGCAGACACATTTCTGCATCTACATATGAATACCTCATAAAATAATAAATTTTATTTGAAGTCATAATGTCTTGAACACTGAAGAGGCAAATATATTTAATATATATTCTTGTATAGTTATATTTTACTCATTCATTTGCAAACTTTCACATTTCTAAGTAATAGAAAGAATTTTTAAACTTTTAAAAAATTTATTATTTTTATGTATTTTTTATTTTTTGTACAAGATCTCACTAGGTAGCTAGGATTCCCACTAGTCCTCCTGTTTTCAGCCTCCCAGTGCTGTGATTATTATAGTTGTGTGCCGCCACTGTGCTTGGTCTCTGTGGCAGGCTCAGCGCTCCTGGGCGTAGGCTGGTGTGTCATGTGGTATAGAAGATCAATCTCCCATCACTGCACTTGCCTAAGCAGGTGCTTAGTCCACTGTGCTACCCCACTAGCCCTAAGAGTTTGTAAAAAAATATTTCTAGCAAATGTTGTTGTTTTTCATTTATCTATATCGTTATCTTGAAATGTGTATAGATGATGTTCAGTATATGGAGAATTTTCCACAGTGACTCAATTTTTCTTTCAGAACAATAAAATTATAATTCCATTAAATATAACCATATTTGTTGGTAAAACTATAGTCATTTAAACTGTTATTTCCCTAGATGCATTTTCCCCAGCTACAAAATTTTTTATCTATAATTGCTAGGAAGCAGTATGAGTTTATTTTACAGTTTTCAGGACTAGGTTTCAAATTCATGACTTTACACTTGCCAGGCAGGCACTTGCGCCACGTAGCGATCTTCCTAGCCCCCATCTTGCTTGTTATTTAGCTATCTTCATCATATTCTCAACTTTACACTTGCTAGGCAGGCACCGCACCACTCAGCTAAACCCCTGCCCTATGCCATTTTCTTCCTTCCTTCCTTGCTTCCTTGCTTCCTTCCTTCCTTCCTTCCTTCCTTCCTCCTTTCTTCTTTCTCTCTCTCTCTCTCTCTCTCTCTCTCTCTCTCTCTCTCTCTCTCTCTCTCTCTTTCTTTCTTTCTTTCCTCCTTTCTTTCTTTCATTTATATACTATGGACAGCTCAATCTGCCCTGGAGGTGGGGCTGGCACAGCATGTGGTGCTGGGGATGGAACCGCGGTCCCTGCAGTTGCTTAAGCTTGCTGAAGCAGATGCTTTCGACCACTGAGCCATCTCTCTGGCCCCTCTGTCATTTTCTTTGGTCACCATTCTTTTTTAAGATCTTTCCTTAGCTAACGTATTTTCATATGAAACTCTGCTGAAGATGCATTACATATTTTGAGATCTTAAATGTGACTGCCTATCCTTTTAAAAAAAATTTTTTTCTATAACTTGAGCTAATTATTTGTTTGTTTTTCTTTGTACCAGAAATATAGCTCAAGACCTCTCACTTGCCGTACAGGTACTGTGCCACTTAGCTACATTCCCAGTCAATGTTTAAAATCGTTCTACTGAAGTGTGAAACTCACTCCTTTGCAATTGAGCACATTTACTATAAATTTTTACTTCAGGTACTGTGCTTTCCAGTTATAAAGCTCCCATTTAGTTTTCTTTCATAGTTTCTGTTTCTTTTCTGAAATGCGTCTTTCTATCACTTCTATAGTTTTTTTTTTTTTTTTCATTTTATTTCAAGGAATGAAGATAAAGTTGCTTTAAAGTTTATGTTTGATAATTCCAATACTTGGCTTATATTCAAGTTGACATTTTTTAAAAAATATAACAAGCAAGTTGCTCAGAGCAGGGGTTTTTTATTATTAATGTTAAGACAAGAACTATCTATGTTGTCCAAGCTTACCTTTAATTCCTGGATGTAACTATCCTCCAACTTAAGCCTCCTGAGTAGCTTAAGGACAAGAATGCATACACTTAATTTAAGGGTGTGCTATGAGTCTCCGTGATTCCAGGCCAAGGGATTGATAACATCTGAAGGCAGTAGGTAACACAATGCAATGAGTGACTTCTCATACTGTTTAACTGAAATACTGAGTCTTCACAGAGATGAAAACAAGCATAGTGTCCTTGTTAGTAAAATAGATGATCCTACGTACCGTAATATCTATTGCTACTGGATAAAGCAGTTGCCATGGTCATTTTGATAAATTATACGTTTCAGATTCTAAAGTCCTACTCTAACACACACACACACACACACACACACACACCCCAGTAAACTCACAGATATGTTGGTGGGAAAGCATTAACATAACAATAAAAAGAGATACACAGCCAGTATAAATGCATGCCTGGCAAGTACAAGGTCCTGAGTACAGTCAGAGAGAGAGAGAGAGAAAGAGAGAGAGAGAGAGAGAGAGATGCTAACAGAGTCACTGAGATTTTACAGACAATGAAGGCACATTTTTAAAAAAAATCACAATCATTTTTATTTTTTAAAAATACAAAACAGTAACAGAAAAAAATAAAACAGCATTATAAATGATAGAAGAAGGGGCTGGGGAAATAGCTCTGTGGCACAAGTACCTGCCTGGCAAGGGCAAGGTCATGAGTTTAAACTCTGTTCCCCCCCCCAAAAAAAAAGAAAAGATACAAAATTGCATTAAACAAATAATAGGAATTCAGCAGTAATTGCCACATTATATGATGATGTCTTGAAAATAGTTGTTAATATTACCAGATATAGAAGCATAACGTTTGTTTAAAGTAAAAATAATAATAATAATAATAATAATAATAATAATAATAATAACAAAGAAATTCAAGAGGAAAAAAATCAGTTAAAAAATAAATTTTAAGCAATAAGTGCTTCTTTCAAAAGACTACCAGAAATAGACAATACAATTATGAAAACCATTCTGCATATGGGTTCAATAAGAAAGGTTTGTACTAATATAGTTCAGACAAGATATCAGCTCTACATCTTGTCCTCTGAATAACTAATAAGAAGAAAACAGTATGCAATGTATTAATTATTTTAACTGTCCTACTAAACTGTCTTGCAACTGTCTCAATGATATTTTATCTTTTTTCTCATTAAAATGAATAAAATTTATAAAAATAAATAAGGAAAAGTACAAAAGAAGAGAAAAATTTTGCATTATTCCTTGTACAGGAAAAGTTCATAATTCAATTGCTTACCTTGATAATTCCAAAATTTTCATCTAAAAACTGAGTAATAAAAAATGAAGAGAGCATCTATATTCAATTGACAATTTTAACATGCAGAAACAAAATCCCTATCAGTTATCTTCATTTATAAGAAAAAGTTCAAGGGAATTCTCTCTTGCTTTGTATAGAAACAAGAATATTTTAATTGCCTTTTCTTCTCAGCTGCAAGTTTTTGAGTCTTAGATATGCATGAGTGTAACTGAGAATCTCTGATCCATCTCTTTGCCCAGAAAGTTTTCTCAACAAGTATTTTCCATCTTCTTAAAACTACTAACCCCTAAAGAATTATTCTACCACAAAGGCTGTTGTTTCTTCAACAGAAATAATACAAAGTACATTATTTGGTTATTAAAAAAAAAAAACTTGTCATTAGATTTAGGCAGGTGACACATATTTATTTTGTGTTTACATTACGTAAACACTGTGTTGAACTTTGAGATGACAGTTAAAAAAGTAATAGATACACTTGGCCTTTCTAACATTTTAATTGTGTCTACACTCTGAACACAAGTACTTTTCTGTGTATACACATGTGCACACAGATTAAAATTTATACGTGTATGAGATGTTAGGATGTCAACTTTCAGATAATCCAGGCAGTATTTTAATTTTAGCAATAATTCTCTGTGAAGTCATGGTCGTTATTTTACTCAAAGTCTTATAAATATTTGAATAAAAATCAATGTTGTGATCGGAATACATAATTTTAACTGGATAAATTGATTAATTTATGAAACAAATGCAAATTTGGTCTTTTCAAATAAGAGTTACAAAAATTAAGGTTGTTATCTCTGAATAAAGAGTCACATAGTTTACAACATATTGTTATTATATATATGCAAATGTACCAAGAAAATTAATTTTTAAAGAAGGGCTCTCCAAGTAATATGTCTTCCCATAGAGGGAAATCAGCAGAACGTTCTGGACTCCTTCATAGATGTCTATATGAAGTAGCAAGAAGGCCGTCCTGGCTGGAGCCGGAGGGAGGAGAGAGTATGTGGGGCATGCAGTCTGGTCAATCAGATGGGAATCTGGCTACAGCATCATTGTTAGACAAGGAGAGACTATCATTAGACATTTTTATTTTCACAAATGGGAAAGTGAAAATAAGTTATCTTTTTCATTTTATAATTATGAAGAAATGGGAATATTTTTCATGTTCAAACACAATGAATGTTGTTTCTCACCCTGTCAATTGTCTTTTCATGTCCTCTGCTAGCTTTAAAGCATTTATGGTGGGGGGAGGTAGTTTGTTTTTTATTTTTTTTAATTTAGAATAAAACTCAGGACCTTGTGCTTACCAGGCAGGCACTGCATCACTGAGCTATGTCCCAGACCTGGCTCGTAGCCCTTTCTGCACTATCTGTAATATAAAATTATTGTTCTACTTTATAATTTCAGTATTGTTTTCATTAAAGTTTTCAGGAAAATAAAACTTTCACTACATACTTTCTCTTTCTTAAGCTTTACATTTTTTGTTAGTACATACTTGTCATATACATTTGTCACATTAACTATGGGAAGTTTATACCTGTATATATCTTCTTTTTTCCCTACTTGCTTGCCCTTCTTTCAGCTCTTCTTTTCTCTATTTACAAGTGTGTTTTCTATTTTTTTCCTTCTATATCTTGTCTTTTTAGGTAAGATTGACATCATATAATGTGATCTAGACAATTCTCAAGGGCAGAAAGTAAATGTGGGCTTTTTGATGTAATTCACACAAGGCCAGGCATGGTGGTACATGCTTTCAATCCTAGTACTCAGGAAGCTGAAGCAGGAGGATTAGTGCAAGTTCCAGGACAACTTGAGCTTCAAAGTAAACTCAAGGCCAGTCAGAGCTGCATAGCAAGCCCTGTCTCAAAAAAAGTAAAAAGGAGAAATACATATAAGGACCAACAAAGGAAGTAACATACTGATAGAAGTCATGCATGAAAGATAGAATAAGCAGAATACATGACAAGTAAGCTGACACAGAGGGACCTTTAAAGCCAATAGCCTATGTAAATATCCTGGTGCAGATCTTCAGTGCACCCTGCTGTGCAAAGCTGCATCTCCACCTCCACCGAGCACTGGAAAGACCACCTAAGTTTACTGTGGCTTTTGACAAAATGCCTCCTAAATCTAGTTTTTAAAACACAAGGGAGGAAAAGCTATACATAAACTTTCACAATCGAGCAATTTTTTACTAAAGGCAATTTTCTTTGACCACAGCAAGAAAACTTCTGAGTTGAGCACTGCAGGCTGCTAATGCGGACCCACCCTAAGGCCTGTTGGGCATAGCCATGCCAGAAAACCCAACCGTTTAATTTTGTGGAAATAAAAAGCATACTACACTTGATCTTAGCCAAAAGGCCGAGAAGCGATAGAAGTAAAAAGCATACTAAGATGACTGATTCAAATAGAACACAATAAATAGCAGAAAAAAAATTTAGTAAATTATTTCAAATGACATATTTTTTGTAAAGTAGAATAAAACCTTTTGTTACACTTTCCCGTAAAACCATACAGAACGATAACAAACTAGTCATTTCTATTAAAAAAAGATCACAAAATTGAAAGCCTAAAGGCAGAGTCTAGATGCATAACTAAATGTGAAGGAGGGTGCTCATGCTTGGGTTCAATCTAAAGCACCTAACAAGGAGATGAATGATTTTGAGAGAAAATGGTAACATAAGAAAAATTGAAAGATGAGCTTGAACACCTTAAAATAGGATTAAAAATATAAAATATAAGACTGGATGTGAGTCATATACTTTTCTAAAAGCAAAAATACATGCAAAGGCTATGTACAAACATGCGATCTGAGTATGATTTCATGGACATAGGCAATAGTGAAGAAGTTAGCACAACAGAGAAGAGAAATCCAAAGTAACAGAGGGCTTTATATCCTAGGAAGCACTATAAACAAGCATTCCTCACTTTTTTTCTTGAGGGACACAGTTAGAGGTCTTACTAAGATATTGTATGTCTGCTACAACTGTCCTGACTTAGAAGATGAGAGTAATCATTCTAGATTATTTTCAAATATTTATTTATTTGTTTGTTTGTTTATTTGTTTGTTTGTTTGTTTATTGGAGGATCTTACTACACAGCTCAGATTCATGGTAATTCTCCTGCCTCAGCCTCCCCAGAGCTGGGGTTACAGGTGTGCACCACCACGCCCGGTTTTGGTAGCCAGCTCTGCACGAGGACAGCACAGCATAGAGCATACAGTACTGGGGATTGAACCTGGGTCCTTGCATCTGCCAGGCAGGAACTTAGACCAGTCCCTCTGGCCCACACTATAGATTCTGGATCCTTCAGTGAAACGCTTTTGAATGGTGCCTCCTATCTCTACAAAAAGTTACGATAGTACCATTCTCCCATACTGCAAACATGTCATTCTCAGCTTTAGAGGTTATATACACAACTACTTAATTTCGTATATGTTAGTAATACTAACTATTGTTAGGAATACTGTAGCTTAAATGAAACAAGTTCATGATTCAGAATAGTGTACACCTCACACCTCAGCCTTTTGGCTCAGATCAAGAGTAGAATTGTATATAAACTGAACTTATTACAGTGCGACAGAACAGTATGCAGATATTGCACAAAATGCGGTGTTGACACAATAAAACTAGAAATCATCTTGAATTAAAGGAAGAGAGAATATGGCCAACAGATAAATTTAGGATGGATGTCAATAAATCTCATAATTTTCAACAAGTTAATAAGAATAAGTATATAATTTTCTAAATTTGCATGGTAGAAGAAAAATCTCACTTAAGAAATACATAAAATGCAATGAATAAGATTAATTTATCTATAAGTATCATATTGTATATAGGAAATGTGGTAATATCTCCAAGGTCGCAAAATTATTAAGTACCATGATGAGGATGAGGATTCAGTTTTCTGATTCCTGACAAGTACTAAAATAGTGTGTAGTTCGGTACTCTTCCAAAATGCTTGAGAAGCAAAAGGTAATACAGAAAAGTTTAGACTAGAAACAATAAAATTCAGATGAGGGTTGGGTAACTAAGCTGTCTGTTGCTCGCCTAACAAAGGCAAGGACCTGCGTTGCTTTCCTCATGCGACATGCCATGCCTGCCAGGTGCCAAGCTGGTGACCAAAACTGGGCGTAGTGGAGCATGCCCGCACCAGGGAGGCTGAGACAGGAAGATCACTATGAGAATGAGGTGTGCAGTGAGACCTCGTACTAAATAAATAAATAAATACAATTTTTTGAAAAAGAGACAATGAAATTTACACACACATATATATATACATATATATATATACATATATATATGTATATATATGTATATATATACATATATATGTATATATGTATGTATATATATATGATATATATATATATATATATATATATATATATCAAATGGTTTGTGAAGTCACACACATTCAGACACACTGCAGTACGCACACCCAGCTTAAACACAATCGGTAGTAATTAATGGATGTCATATATCCAATTGTATTGTTTTTAATTTATTGTAAATTCAGGGAAAGTAAAGTCTGTCTGCCATTTTTTAAAAATTTTATTTCAATTGGAACTTGTGACTTTTAAATAATCTTTCCCTGAAACTCTTAGGAGACTTATGACAAAGAACTGCCCTGTGCAGATAATGTCCTGAAGAGGGTCTCCTTTGTCACAGACATAGTGGTGCCTTAGGTGTATAACTCTTTAGATGCATAAGCGTGTATTTTATGACTGATGAGATCAGAGGAATTGAGAAAATTTCTATTGATAACATTCATAATGTCTTTGTTCTGCAGACAGTGCAGATCAAAAATAGTTATAATATATCTAAATCACAACAGGCCTTCTGGTGTACAACTTTGGAATATAAAACAGACACGTGGAAAACAAACAATTTGATTTTTCAGTCTTGCTTGTAAGCCATTGTCAATTTATTATTTTTAGCTTAACTTAGATTCTAAGTTAGTAATCTTTTCTGTTTCAATACTGTATACTTATAAATCCAAATATTGTAGAGGCTAAGGAAGGATTATAACTTTTAGACCTGTCTGGGTAACTTAGCAAGACCTCGTATCAAAAAATGCAACAAAATAAAATGAACAAATGAACAAAAAAAAAAGAAACAGCTCGGGGTTTCAGTGTAAAATACTTGCACAACATGCATAAAATTTTAGTCTTGATCCTTTGAAACTCTCCATGTCCCACCAAGATATTTTTTTAATTAGATATCGATTACTACTCCTCTCTCTCTCTCTCTCTCACTCTCTCTCTCTCTCTCCCTCTCTCTCTCTCTCTCTCTCTCTCTCTCACACACACACACACACACACACATACATGAAAATATGCGTGGACATACTGTTCTTTAACTTGAAACATTCCTTGAGACTGAAATATTCAACAAGGAAACAGTGAACATGACCAGAGTAATGATTGTGCAAATACACTGAAGAGTTGCAGATAAACACCTGAAAAACCAAATGACAGGACTCCTTTATTCAGCCAAGTAAAGAGATGCCAGCCATCCTGTATCTGGGAAGTGCCAACAGGTCATCAGGCTAAATCCTAGCCTGACGTTCCATGGGTATTTGCAATGCAGGCTTGTTCCAAGGGTCACAGAGGCTGAGCTCAGCTTTTTAGTTGATGCCAGTCTATATCAATATATTTACGAAAAGTGTAAGGCCCCCAGAAACCTTTGTGCACTGTGTTACAGTGGAAACTACTTACCTAAACTGAAAGAATGACTGCATCAACAGAAACTATTAGGAATGTAGCATTGATGGATCTCATGGGTGAGAAACTGTTTATTAAGGCTGCTTTTTTCCCACTAAAAAAAAATTCAATCCAGTGCATATTTGCCTTGCCAGAGTCACAAAAACAAAGTTTGACAAGCTGAGGTGTACCCTGAAAAATAGCAGGAAACTGTGATAAAGCAGTGAGTAACCTAGTGACCTAGAATTCAGATGATGTAGTTCCATGGACAGCCTGAGGCCATTATACTTTTCCAAGGCTTAGAATAGTAAATCCAAAACTGGATGCTCCAGCCACTTGTCCAGTGCCCAAAACAACTTTGGGCAGAGAAGGGCTAGAGGAAGTTCAAAGAAATGTTGCCACAATAGTCAACGGAAAGGCATCTTTTGTTTGTCATTATATAGAGGTGATTTTCAACATATCACTAATATTTAAAACACTTTTAGCCAGGCGTGGTGGCTCACGCATGTAATCCCAGCACTTAGGAGGCTGAGGCAGGAGGATCGCTGTGAGTTCGAGACCAGCCTGGGCTACAAAAGTGAGCTCAAAGCCAGCCTGAACTGCATAGTGAGACTCTGTCTCAAAAAGCCAAAAAAAAAAAAACACTTTAGCAGAGGATACTGAGCCTGAAGTCTTAGGAGATGGTGGGGAGAAGTGAAGGAGATGCCTCACCACATACAGAGACACACAACTCGTAAAGCAACTACGCTTAGGGACATGCAGACAGCTGTGTTCATGTACTCTGCAAGAAGTATAGCAAAACATAATTCATTTGTAAATGCCACCAGAAACAGAAGTTTAAGCATGTCGAGTTTATTTGGCAACTTAACTTAATCTACTTTTATATTTTTGGTGCATTGTGGTTCTGGAAAGGGCTTCTATAAGGTTATTGGACCATGGGGCAGTGTGCCCGTGAGTGAATTGATCCTCTGATGAGACAGCACATGAGATGGGGCGTTAGGAGCTTATGGCGCTCAGAAAAGGCAAGTCATCAGGGAAATGACCTGAATGGGGGTGGCTCAGGCTCAGTTCCTCTGTTCTTGCTCATATTCCTTGCAACCATTCGGTGAGCTGTTTTCCCTCTGTCCATTTTGCTTTAGAACTAGCTGACCATGGACTGTAACCATAAAGCAAAATAGACCCCTTTTTATTCTATGTATATATTTGTTACTTTGTAATGACAAAATGATTAAGAGAAATACAAAGAGAATGACTGTGTATTAGTCAATGTCTCTCTGCTGAGTTAAACATGCCTATGAACCAAAGCATGATAAATTTAATTTCATTCATGATTTTATTGGAATCAGTTCATTGTTTAGTGGCTCACAAGCAGAAATGAAATGATGGAAGCACACTGTAGAGAGAAGTTCCTCAACCTATGCTTACAAGGAAATAGAAAATGAGAAAGAGAGGAGGAGCCTAAAACAAGACTCTAGCCTAAGACAATACACTCTTTCAAGTTATATCCCTAATGACCTACCTCTTGTATCAAAACCTTACCTGGTAAAAGTATATCTAGATATGAATTCCTCAGTGAATTCCATCAATGTATTCCTCACTTGAAAGTATAATACTCCATGATCCAACCACTTTCTGAAACCCCACTTCTAAATGCATGAAAATTTTAGGTGACGTTTGAGGTCTAAACCACATCTAAACTCACTGGCACAAACTAGATTTTCCCATTTTGTCATTTATTTTTTAATATGTTAATATCTCATTTTATCAATGCTACCATTCACAAATAATTCAGTTCTCAATAATGTTCCACAAAGTTGTGCTTCTATTCACAAAATCCACATCAGATAACAAACACAACTGGAAACATCTTCCCTAAAATCATAAAACAAATTGAGTTCATGAACAAAGGTACCACTGTTTACTGTGTAGGGTCTGTGTTTACATGTTCCCTCTTGTAGTCGCAGATGGGACTTTTTCAAAGGTGGTTTCATCTAGAATGTGCAATGCTGGCATTGATTCTTCGTACAGTGCTACCACCAAGGGCTCTAGGGTTAAGAGTGCCCCTGTAATTTGCCTAGGTAAGATACAAGGATAAAAATATTGTGGTCAGTCTTTGTTGTTTTGCTTCCTTCCCACTTCCACGTACTTTTTCTCTTCTACATGCCTGTCTGCTTTGCCATTCTACCCTCAGCGAGTGATTTAGGATTGGAACCTCTACAAATCATAAACTAAGTAAGCATTTTCTTCTTTAACTTGGATGTTAGGTATTTTGCCTCCGCAGTGACAAAATAAGACACTATACAGTAACAATTTCTCAAACATGAATCATATGTTTATCATCTCTAAATAATATGCAAAGACATTTGGAACATCTAATTAAGCACAAGTTTTCTTCATTTAATCACATTGCCTTATGTTCTCTATTTTTCTCCCTTGTTTAAAGGAAAAAAATGGATCAGACCGATGATGCTTTTTGAGGTGTTAAGTACTATTCCCCTATCAGTCCTTGACAGTCAAATAACCATCAACGCACTGCCACAGTCTAGCATAGAAAATCTTAGTGCGATAGTAAAGTAGGCCCTCATGACAGCCAACATTGGCTCATTTGCATAATTTAAGATCTCTTTAAGTCATAATTACATAATATTTTATAACAATGTTTATATGTCTAAACCATTCCATATGTAAGTATTATATATGTATATATGTATTTGTGTATATGGCACATGTATAAAGAAATAGAAATTTAGAGCTTAACTCTTTAAATTAGAATCTTTTACTTATCATTCTGCCAAATATATGAGGAAAATCTGTGCATATACATAAACATAGAGTAAACATTTCGATGGCAGAGAAGATAGAATTAATACTCCATGATTTGAAAAATTATTATATTTTTATATTGTCTTACCCTGTAACATATATTTTAAAACTGCTTTTGATAAGGTTTGGCAAAAAATAAGAGTTAAAAAAAGAATAAAAAGAAAATATTGCAGCTATTTTGAAAATGAACCTAAGATTGGGTACTAAAACAGATTTTCTGAAATGAAAACTAGAAGATTTTTTTTTTCTTGTTCATGCATTTGGTGCAGACTCTCACTACACAGCTCAGACTCCTAGTGATCCTCCTGTTTTCGGACTCCCTACTGCTGGCATTACAGGTATATGCTGCCATACCTGGTCTTGGTGTACCGGGGCTGGGGCCAGCATGGCCTTTGGTGCCAGGGATCAAAGCCTGGTCCTTGTACTTGCTTAAGCAGGTGCTTAGTCCACTGAGATATCATGCCATCCCTAAAGATCAAAAGAACTTTTTAAGAAGTTTTGAGAGATTTAAGAGAATCTCCATTATTTGCTGACAGTACACCAGATGTCTGCTTCTCTAATGACGAGTCAGCCAAAAACCTGCAAATAGACCTACACACTGTACAGCCCAATTGCTCAGGGTGACCATGACCTGTGAGCTCTCGGGACTTTCCCACCTTTCATGCTCAAGACCTGCAAGCTTCAAGTAAATTTTCACCTTTTAGCTGTATATCTAAGGCTGTCAAAGCATGTCAGAGTTCCTAGAGCATGTTTGGCCTTTCTTCAAATGGGGATGTGTAACACTTGAAAAATAGCAAAGAATTAGAATTTTATAATTTGGATTTTCTTACTAAATCTTATGTTAAAATAAGGAACAGCAATTTAAGAATTATTTTATGTACAAAAAGCAAGTCATGTTCTTGAGCTCTCAGTAAAATATGTACATGGCTTAGAGGTTATAATAGGGTTAACATAATGTTTTAAACATGTGGACAATACAATATTTTGGCTAGAAAAAGTACAATGGGGAAAATATTAACACATGTAAGAAAGGACTTATTTCCAATTTCTAAATACAGTAAGTGTGGCTATCTAAAACATGATTAAAGAGCTGGGGAGATGGCTCCGTGGCACAAGTGCCTGCTTGGCAAGTGCAAGGTCATGAGTTTGAACCCTGGTCCTGCAAAAAAATAAAATAAAATAAAACATGATTAACTTAATGTAAGATATAAGAATTTGAAGCTAAACATAGGACATTAAGAAAGACCAGGATAGTAAACACAAATAACCTTTAGAGATTTTACATGTATTACATTAATCTACATTTTTATCAATTTATGGGATATTTTCTCAGCCTTCAAAATGAATAACACAGCAACAATTTGAACAAACAATCTTTATATTAAGAAATATTTCATTAACAAAGCTGTAAAATTCCACTGGCTTTGTATTTTCAGCAATGGATAAGTTGGTCTTGCAACAGAAAGACAAAACAAACAAGCCCCTTTGATACAGAATCACACACAGTACTATAAGTGTAAGATCACATGACCTTTTTTTGATGAACAAGATATATTTAAACTATGAAAAAAGTTATCAATTATATCTTTAATCATAAGCAAACACTAGTTATACTTCATAAGAGAATAAATGAGTTAGTTAAAATTAATTTTAAAATATATTAATAGTCCTTGGAAGCTGTTGCTGTCATTAGTACACTTCTGGTGTGAAGAACAGGAACTAATGAATTATCATTGTGCTATTGGGTTTTATTTTTTGGAAGTTTTAATAAATGTTATTGGAAGTATGGTTTGGGCAAAATATTTTAACCTTCACCATCGTCATGTTACATACATGATAAAATTAAATTATAAGTCATACAACTAAACAAAAAAATTCTTTATACAAAGCATATTTAGATACCTAAACACAATCTGGTTTTGAAAATGAAATCATGTATATAGAAGTATTCCTAAGTGTCAAAACGAAAGTGATACAATGAGATTCCTGAAGGGGCAAATCCAGCTACTAACAAAGACACTTTTCTGAATTCCCATGTTTCACCGAGCATCAAAAACGACCAATATTTTAGTTCTTTTCTTGTACATAATTCTGTATCCACATTCTCTACATCTGATTGGATCCCTGGATTTAATTTCATTTTCTGTGTGATATTCGCCACAGGTATACATCATTGGCTGCTGCTTTGGAGGTTGAACGTCCTGCTGAGCGTCCATCGTTAGTCAATGCTAACATCCAGAAAACTCTCACTCCGGTGTTTCTAAACAGAACCTCGCTAGGTGTCATCATTGTGTTCTGACATCAAACAGAGAGAGAGAGAGAGAGACAGAGACAGAGACAGGGACACAGAGAGAGAGACACACAGACAGACAGAGACAGAGACAAACAGAGAGACAAAGACAGAGAGAGAGACAGAGAGACCGAGACCAAACAAGATGGTGATAGGCCCTTTGCCTGACTGATTTTAGACCATTTTAAAGAGATGTCAATATTGTGGATTGACGCTTATTCATATCAACACTTAGATGTCTCTGGCTTAAAAGTAAAATTGTATTAATCAGACATGGTGGTACATGTCTGAAATTCAAGCCTGGGCAGTAAGGTTGCAAGTTCAAAGTCAGCTTAAGGAATGACAGAATAGAAAATGTAAAAGACTTCAGGGTGTGGCTCTACAGTGTTGTGTTCAAAGAAAAAAAGGATTGTAAACAAGGTGCTGCATCTTATGGTTTCCACAAAGTATTATTTTGCAACATATTGGCATAAGCAAGCCAATGGCCTGAGAAAAATGACTTTGTGGTATTTTTAATTTGCTGTTGTATGAAAATCTCACAAATAGGATAGTTTTTGAGTTCAAAGGAAGCAGATTTTGAAGAAATGTATGTATGATAAGGAGACCACAAATCCTTGTTTTATTTTTTAATTTAACATATTCTTACTGATGAATTATACTTATTCTAGCTTCTAACAAAATTAAATGACACCATAATCTGTACAAAAATTTTTGCAAATAAAATATCATCTACCAGGGCTGGCCAAACAGAGCAGTGGATTAAAATGCCGGCAAGCAGGCGCAGGAGCCGGGAATTGGATCCTGGGGCCTGCCCTGCGGGTCCCACCCCGGGGAAACACTGAGACCACAACTAAGACTGGCCTTGGTGGGGTGCACCTGTAACCCAAGCTCTTGGGATGCTGTAAGCAGGTAGGTCACTATGAGTCTGATCTAGTAATGAGACCCTGAGCACCCTGTAGACCCTTCCCTAAAAATACAAAAAAAAAAAAAAAAAAAAAAATTCATCTACTAGTCAGTTTATCTTCCTACCTATCATTCCTCTCTTCCTCTTTCTAGAGTTACCAGTATACACATAGTGATATAGACACAAAAGTGAGCTTATTACTTGGGTTAGAATTGTGAATAGATATGTTCAGCATTTGTTAAATGATTTTTTGGATTTGATACATAAAACAGGACTGGGCAAATAGCTCAGCAGACTAAAGTGCTTGCTTAGGCGGAGTGCAGTAGCTGGGTTTCAATCCCCGGTGTGCTGTGCCACTAGGGCACACTGACATGGCAATTGCAACTGGATGTGGGGACACATGCCTGTTATCCCTGGCTTGGAAGGCTGAAGACAGAAGGATCACTATGAGTCAGACCTACATACTGAGACCCTGTAGACCCTGCACTGCATACAAGAGCAACAACAACAACAAAAAGAATGACATACTATAATTTACATGAGGATTTTCTTTCAAAGTTACTACAAACTTGCTCTTTTGTAAAAATACTGTTAAAGAGTGCCTACGAATACAAATTTTACTAGCTGGAATTTTATGTCTTGTCTGACTCATGAAACTCACAGGTGTAGGTAAGAGTCAGAGGAAAAACATCATACTAAAGTACAGTGACATCCTGGTAGAGGAGAATATGGCTCATTGCTGTCTACCACTGCCCTTAACAGTATGACAGACCTGCTCACAGTGCCATGGATGCTAGGTATTAACACCGGTATTATCTAGAGCTATTTGAAGTGCCATTTTGTAATGAATATATATATGTATGTATATATGAATATATAGTTAGTAAGTATAGATTAACAGCCACTTTCTCGAAGTTCAGTGAGAAGAAAGATTTGTACTAACAGTAGTTAGACAAGATATAATGTCTGCATCTTGTCCTCTGCACAACTACTATGAAGACAACAATATGCAATGTATTAATTATTGTAACTGTCTTATGAACCTGTTTTGAAACTGTCTCGTTGCTATTTCTTTCCCATTAAAATTAATTAAAAATGTAAATTTGTGGAGATAATAAACTGATCAGCAATTATGAGGGGCTGGAAAGCAAGGAGAGATACAAGTAGAGCACAAAGGAGTCTTTGTGAAACTCGTCTAAGTGGATATATGCACATACATCAGCTTTCATTTTCAGCCAAATGACAAACTCAGTGATGGTGATATTTTGTGTTATGTTGGCAAGAGAAAGTTAATACAAGAAACAGAAAAAGTAATAATTCCATATTATGAAAAACATTTTGAAGAAAACGAAATGGTTAACATTTTCAATTAAAACTTTGATTTTATATTTTGTTAAGTTTCTCCTATATGTCATTTGATTGAATTTATCATTTGGAATATTCTCTAACAAACTCAAAATTCAATAATAACATAATCATGCAATAAACAATGCAGACTATGTTATAGTCATGACACGATACACATTAAAAGGAAATTATTATTAAAATGTTTATCCTCATACAGTACTGCTATTAATATTTACCTTGCTACATATTATATATTTATTATTTTAAGTAGGAAGAAAAATCAGTTAATTCTTGAGTCAAGATTCAATTTTCAGTTGTGTTGTCACAAATAATGTCATCTAATGATTTCAGTAAATTACTACCAGTAAAAAAAGTTTGCATCAGAAAAATGTACAAATATTAAAATTTCAAACTCAAGTATTTTCAGCACAATGAATATCTTACTGGCAATTACAGATTTATAGCAAGAACAAAATATCTTAAATAAGGCAAATCATTTTCCTTGGAAAAAGTGTTGATAAGGCTGCTAATGAGTAGTATCTTTTCCTTGGACTGAAAAGGCAAAAATTAAAGAAGAAAATCTTGGTAATTAATTTGAGTTTTGTCATCAACTATGTGAGTGACAGAAGCAAGTCTTTGGTGTAATGCCAACACTGTGACATCTGCAACAGTTAAATCTACATTATTTTCTATGCTCCGTTACTGTATCATAGAAATAAAATTAATGCCTTTCCCAAGTTTTCAGGGCATACATAACAAGTTGTAGCAAAGGTTATGTGGAAAACAAAACAACAATAAAAAATCGCTGTTGTGGAAAAATCTGATTTCAAAACAATTCACACCACAGTCCTGTGGGTGGATAATTAGAATTGCCAGGGTTGTGTGGGAATCTAGCTCTTTCTGGCACCTGCAGCTGAATTTAGCACGTTGCAGAATAAGTACCAGCAAGGATCTAATTATATAATGAAGGGTAACAACTCTCCTGGGCATTACTGAATAGACCTGTTGACTTCACAGGTTAAGATACTGACAAAACACAGTGTAATGCAGTAAGTGCCGACCTGTGGTCTTCTCTTGTAATAAAGTATAAATACATTCTACTTCTCATCTAAAAAGAGGAAATATTATTTTTTTCTAAAGAGCAGAGCAGGGTCCAAGAGAGCTCCCACGGGAACTATGACCTCAGCAAGTGCTTTAGGGTGGGGTCACCCAAGGCCTTTGCAGTTCACATCTTGCTGCAGTCTGCCTAGGATGCTCCATGTGTAACCTCAGGACTTAATATTTACCCTGCTGGATTTTGGACTTACATATCCCATTCCTTTACATCACCCTGCTTGTAACTTTTGAAATGGATATGTCTATCTTGTGTCTTTTGTGAATATTGTGAGCGTTTAACTTTATTTTCATTTATTCAGGGGCTCACAACTAAGATTTTCCCTTACACCTTGGTGGAAACTTGAGTCTTGCAGTTTTCAGCAATGCTGACTACTAGGGTTCTGACAACTCTTAGAGACAGAATAAAATGCCTTTTGTATAAAGGAATATACATTTTTTTTTGGGGGGGGGTACCAGAGGTTAAATGCTATGGCTCAGTCTAGATTTTACCTCCAAAGCCTCATACAGTTAAGGGGAAGGCTTTTCATAGGTGGGTGAATTTACAGTTGGTGATTGATTCATGACCCAATACTGAGATTAAGAGAGTGAGTGCTACACTTGCCCTAGGGTGTGTAATCTGCATACAAGATAAGGGACAGAAATAATCTCGTCTGCCTCTTGCTGCTTTTTCTGTCTTCTGCTGCCATGAATGGCTGCCCTTCTGCCATATCCCCCCTTCTCTTGGATCCAGCTGACTATGGACTGAAACTTCCATGAACTGTGAGCTACATAAATCTCTCCCTCTTACTTTGGGTGTCAGGCATCTTGTCTCTGCAACAACAGGAAAGTAACTAAGACGATGACTTCATAATAAAATTTAAAAAGGCGTACTGTGTTGCTTCTAGCCTTGCTCTTTTTGTATAGAATTCTTTTGGCCACACTGGATTTTTCTGTTTCGTCATTCATTTAGGATTTCTGTAAGGAATATCATTGAGGTTTCTCTGGGATTGTATTGATTTTGGTAAATGATCATATTAATCACATTCATTCTGCCAGTCCATGAGCACGTGTATTTTTTCCACCCTAAGTGTTCTCTTTGATTTCTTTCTTCAGTGTTACATAATTTTCATTATAATGATCTTTATTTTCTTGGATATGTGGATTTACAGGTATTTTAAAAGCTATGGCGAATGTATTTGATCTGCTAATTTCTTTATCAGTTAGATAATCATTGATACTAAAAGTCTCAATTTTTTAAAGTGTTTCTGATTTCAGATCTTGCAAATGCTAGTAATTCTGAAAATTAGAAACAAAACCCTTGACATTTCAATGATTAGGCAAAGAAGGGTGTGTTCAGAAAATGGTGCAGCGCTGCCAGAAGCAGACACACAGCCTCACACTCCCCACATTCTGGGGACTTAGATAGGACGGTGGGGAGTTCAAGGCTGGCTTGGGGAACTTAGACACTTAGGGAGATCCGAGAGCCTTGTCAAAACAAGGCCATGGGTTCTATTCTCAGTATAAAAATAAACACAATGTGCCCCCCCACTTTAGTCATTCATCTGAGGGATGAGAATGAAAAGTAGGCTCAAGATAATGTTAGGGGAATAAACAAAAGTGTAAAATATAATAAAAATGAAAAAAGTATTGCAGAGCAAAACTGAGGACTATGTCCTATCTGGAAATCCAGAAACTATAAAAATAAATGAGATACTTCTAACTACTTTATTTTTTAAGTTTTTAAATTTACTAATAGGCAAAATACAGATCACATACAGAGGAAACAGAGTTAGCATAAATAATGTGCAAATGTGTACATTAAAATAATTTTAAGGTTAAAAGTAACCTGTAAATAACTGATATAAGCATCTAAAAACTGTGCCCAGCATCCAGGGAACAGAGAATTATAAACAACACACCTATGTCAAACTTTAAGAAATACAATCATGGTCCAGGGATGTAGCTCATAAGCATAAGTGTCTGCCTGCTAAGCTCAAGGTCATAAGTTTGATCCCAAGTACAAAAAAAAGTAATAAAATAATTATGTATTCATAAACTTGTGAGTTAGCAGTGCTATTTGATCTTTAATCTTTAAATATTTTCTTTGTGCGCACATTTTGATCTAATATATACTGAAGAAATAGGAAACCACATTCCAAAAATTTGTGATTATTAATCATTTCATAAATATATTTTATAAAAATCGCCTTTTATATTTATGTTTGTCTTCATGTATTTGTTTGGTAACTAACTTTTCATACATAGAAAAGATATCATTCAAAATTTTAACGTGAAAATAGGACATAGAGGATAAGGAAGATGGGGGGGTCACATAATTTTCTTTAAGACTAGCTATCTTTCTATCATTTTCATGTTCCATTTTCTCCCTGCTAAGTTTGTCCCTAAGTTTGAATTTCTTATTAAGAATTTTCACCCAAGGGGCCGGAGAGAGAGTACAGCAGTCTAAGCACCTATCTGCCTGTTCAGGGCGAAGACCTAGGTTCGATCCCTATTACTGCATGCCCTGTCGGCCCCGTGCAGTGCAGCTATGAAAACCAGACATGGTTAGGGGCCAGCTAGATAGCACAGCAGACTAAAGCCCCCACTTAGGCACGCTCAGGAACCAAGGTTCAATCCCTAGCACTGCATGTCAAGCTAGCGCCAACCCCAACGCAGGCTGAGCCAGCCTCAGAGTCTGAGAGTAGTGGTCCACGTCTGTAATCCTAGCTCTGGGAGCCTGAAAACAGGAGGATTATCAGGAGTGTTCAAGTTGTCCGACCTGAGTAGCGAGACTCTGTGTATCACAGTAATAAATAAGAGCTTATTCCCAAAAATCTGTGTACTAAATCAATATATGTATCTGAGCATCAATTTTTATAGCTTTCACATTGTATGCAAAGATAATAAAATCCTACCATTTCTTTTTGAAGTGCTTCTATTTTATGCAACAATTTAAATCATAATTTGTACATAAAAAAGAAAAGATTCTTCCAGGGAAACAGAACATAAACAGTTTACTTTAGCTCCACTCAAGGAATGGTTTGGATATTGAAAGTATTTTTATAAGTGAAAGAAAGATATTATCTCTGGTAAGTTGAAATATAGGGATGAATCTTTTGAACTTCTGGTCTGAAAGGCAAAAAAGACAATGAAAAAGGCAAATGTCAGATATCCCCTCTTCAGTGCTGAAGGAATAAAAACTGTACAACCCATGATTATACAAAACAAATTACAGAATGTGTGCATAAATAAAAGGCAATATGATAAAATAAAACATAAATAATTCAGACATTATGTCTGGTAACTGTATGCTTCTCTTATTTTCAACTAGAAACATGGAGAACAATAAAATTAATAACATCCACTTTCCAGCAGAAGAGCTCACACACCAGCAAGAGCTGTGACATTCTTGGGAGGACTTGGGAGGCCCAGTCCCTCTCCAGGTGTCATTGCCATGCTTCAGCCATTAGGATCTTTGTGGAAAAGCAGGAGGAACTGAGACTTCATTTTGGACTGAATGCAGACACCAGTGCAATTCACTGATGGGTATTTAAAATTCTTTGCAAGAAGGCAGCTAAGACGTAGCAAGACTAAACAGGTATTTTGAGCAAAGTAACAACCGCTTAGATTAAAATACTTCATCATTTGTTTTCTACAATTAATATTCATGTTTTGTGTATGTTCAAATATAACTGCAGAGCTATACTGACAATGAGTACACTGAATCCACATCGTTTTGTCTAGTATAGTCTAATAATATTAGTATTCTAATCTATGAGCATGAAATTTTTTTATTTATATGTGACAGATGTTTTCTTGAATTTTACTTTAGATAGTTTGTTGTCACTCTCTTAAATAGCAATTTTGCATATTGATTCTATTTTCTAAAATTTTATTACTTTTGAGTAGAGTCTTTAGAGTTTTCAACATTCAAGAACTTATGGTCTGCAAGCAGGAACAGTTATTTCTCTCTCCAGTTTGGATATCTTTTACAATTTTTCTCTTGCTTAACTCTTCCAGCCAGCACTTCCATTAGTATGTTGAGTAGAAGGGTCACGAATAAGCTTATCAATCTTACTCAAAGACTCAAAAAAAAACTTCCAATTGTTTCAGTTTTAAGTGACTGTTATTCTAAATAGGCTCAACAAACATATTGAAATTTTTTAGCTAATTTAAAATGTTATTTCTAGAGATCAGCTGATAACGTGCCTACAAGCAGGCTCAGAGGCTGGGGTGGTGTAGGCCCCACCCCTGGGGTGTGCTGAGAGGGCAACTGAGAATGGTCATGGTGGCACGTGCCTGTAATCCCAGCTCTTTGGAGGCTGTACATAAACAGATCACTACTAGTCCAATCTAGTAGTGAGACCCTGAACACCGAACTGTAGACCTTTCCATAAAGTACTAAATAAATAAATAAAATGATTTCTCTTTTAACTACTTTTTTGTTTGTTTGTTTGTTTTTGGTGGGACCGGGGTTCAAACTCATGACCTTGCACTTGCCAGGCAGGCACTTGTGCCACGGAGCTACCTCCCCAGCCCCCATCTACTTTATTTTTGATGATGTGATTTTTATCTATATTTGAAATATTTTCCACCTTATAGCCCAAATATCTACAAAAGAATAGGTTTTAAAGAAAAATTCAATGAACGATACTTCAAAGAAGGATAAAATAAAAGTGCCATGGAACACAGACAAAAGTAGATCCACTCAGAAAGCGCAAAATATATTTGAGGATGATATGAGTGAAAATGAAAGGTTATGTGATAAACTGAAGAAAGACTTTGAAGACAAACTAAAGAGTTTAGTCACTGTCAATAAATTAGAATAACCCTCAGAAGGTTTTGCATGGAATAGTAAAATGTGTCTTCATGAGAATTCGTGTGGCAGATGTCATCAGAGAAAGGATTCAGGTGAAGGTGCAGGTGATTGACATTTGGAGCAGCAAGAGAAATCACAATTTCTTTATTTAGTTGATAGAAGTAGATAACAGAGGCTTGCAGTCAAAGGATGATAATGTTTAGAGTTTATGATTTTGTTCTAAATTTTTTTCCTTCTAGCTACTTCCTCAAGCAAATGTCATATGGGGATACTAAAGCATATGAAAAGAATTTCAGTCATACTTATGACTGACTAAAAACATTTTAGATTATGGCTTGCCCTATTTCCCTAACTCTGTATCAGGTAGCATAAAAATATATTGCAACCGTTACAAAAGATCATGCAATGTAGAATAAAAAAATTTAAATTGGCACAGCAAACTCAAGTTTTTCCAGATACTTTAGCGAATAGGAAGCAATGCCAGTCTTACAAGGCAAATAGTCAAGCACAAGACTGCAGAACTAAGTGTGGTTCTTCACTCCATATGTTCCACTTGCTGTTTGCAGTTTACACCCACATACCTGTAAAGTACAAAACCTTCCAAAACCAATCCACTCAATTCTTTTAACTAATAGTACTCTAATGCCTTGTTAATTTTCAAATGCTGAGACATTACATAGCAGTTACAGTCTTAGGAATCTTAATCATGCTCTCTCCTAAGGTTTTAGGAATGCTTTTGTTTTCTCCAACAATATTTTCCTGTCAGAGATATTTATAATCTAAAAATTGTTTTACACAGAATTATATTACTTCTGCTAAATTACTGATTTACTGGGAAGGAGCTGTAAGAAATGAAATAGAGGATTGTGCTTCACGTGAGGGTAAGAAAAAACAATTCATCATTTTGAATTCTCTGCAACATTTAAAATTAAATTTAAATTCTCTAATGTTTTGCCTTGTAAAAAAAAGTGTAAAATTTATTAAACTGTAAGTTAGGAGTTGAAACATCATATCATATGCCCTTATTTTCATAGAGAGCTAATTTGATTTAAAAACACACATGATAAGCTTATGTATGATCTTTTTTTCTGTTTCTTTTCTTATTATTACTTTTAGTAAGAAATAACAATATGATAGTTTTAAAATAGGTTAGTAGTACATTCATAATAATTGACACATTGTGTATTGTTGTCTTCATAATACTTATGAGCACAGGGTGTGAAGCACAGGGTGTGAAGATGATAAATTTTCTATTCAATATTGGTAAGGAAAGAACAAAAATCTTCTCTTTGAACTGAGAGGAAGTAGTTGTATACCTAGTCCAATGTTCCAGAATTGCACTGGGTTACCAGTGAAATTAGCAATGTTGGAGGCTGTTGATTTAAGCCTCCTACAACTCATCATACTAATCTAGCTCTGTGTTTTATGCCTCTTAATTAAGCTTTTCCCCTGGGTGATCAAGAGAAAATTAAAGCAAGACGTGTAAAATAAAATATTCATCTTTTGTGTCTTCCAAGGTTAAATCCCCTCAGCATTAACTTTGAAACCATTTATAGTGCTGTGTAGAACTTGCATCAGTGTCAGCCTTCAGAATGAGTCATAATCATTGCTTGACCAGTTTGCTTTCCGTGAAAGCCTGAGAGAATGATTTTCTTTAGGTGACTCTCCTTAGACACACTATATTTCATGTATCCCTTTCCTCTGAGGTCCCATAATGTCCTTAACCAGAAAATTTGAGACACCACTGAGTTATAGGGTGTTACAGCACAGGTTCTCTTATGTCCTGAGACCTCACTGATCTTGAAGGGCTAGGGCCAAAAAGTTGGCTATTCTCATAGCCCTTCTCTTTCTCCAATTTTTAGTCTGTTAACTTGCATTCTCAATCTTCCAGCAGAGAAGCTTCATGATACTATTACTCTATAACATAGGTAATTGATCTTAACATCATTGTCTTTCTGAATATCAAACATCTTAGACTTAGCTTGAAATTAGCATTTCCATCAATCATTGATATTCTAATAAATCTCTATAGAATGTGATAAAAGCACTGACACACTTTAACGCAGACATTTAGAAGTCCAAGGATGTACCTGTTAAGCCTATGGCATTTTGCCCAGTTTCTTACTCTCAATTAATACCTTTTTTGTTTTTTTGTTAACCAACCATGTACTTGAGAGAGAGTATAGCAGTAACTTAGTTTATATTAGAAGCAGGACACATGTAAAAGACCAGAATGACAGACACTTCAAGCGTAGTTTTAGTGTTGCACATTGCTATCATCAATGTGAAAAACCTTTTGAAGGTTCTTAGGACCAATATCTGGTTCGTCCTGTGTACATAATGCATGGTTTTGCTCCTGCTATGTTTCCTTTCTTTTCTGCTTCCAGTCACATCTTATTTTAATCCATAACACATTCGGCTGTGTTATGCCCTTCAAGTTTTAATTCTTCTTTAGAGTTCTTACACTAGTGAGATTATACAATATTTACACACTTAAGTCTGGTTTATATCACTTATATGTTCAGTATACATCCATTTACATATGAAGTCTTCCAGTTTATCATCCTTTATACCTGAGTAATATTCCATTGTATAAAAATATCACATCTTTTTCAACCATTCTTCAAACGATGCGAATTTTGGTTGTTTCCAAGATTTTGCTATTACAGATTGAGCTGCTATAAACGTAGGTTCACAGATATCTCTGTGGTATGATGTTCTCAGTTCTTCTGGGAAAATTCCCAGTAGGGATATAGCTGCATTGAATGGTATTTCCAGTTCTAGTTTTTTAAGGATCCTCCACACTGCTTTCCTTAAGGTTGCACCAATCTGCATTTCCACTAGCAGTGGAGAAGGGTTCCTCTTTCCCCACAGCCTCTCCAACATTTATTGCTGGTTAATTTCATTCTGATAGACATTCTGGAGTGAGTGACATTATATCTAAGTGCTGTTTTAATTTGTATTTCAAGGATAGCTACCGATGTGGAGCATTTCTTCATGTACTTATAAGCTTGTTGAATTTCTTTCTCTGAGAAGTGTCTCTTCCTCTCAGATGCCCATTTCTGGGTCTTTGAATTTTAGGAACCTAATGGGTTTTAGTTCCTTTTAGATTCTACATAGAAGTTTGAATACTTTTTTTTTTGAGAATTTATTTTATCTTATTTTATTTTATTATTATTTTTTCTTGTTTCAGAACTTTTGTTTATTTATTTTATGGCCGGCTCAGCCTGCCCTGAGGGCAGGGCTGGCACAGCATGTGGTGCTGGGGATTGAACCTCAGTTCTTGCAGCCGCCTAAGCTTTCCTAAGCAGGCGCTTTAGACCACTGAGCCATCCTGCCGGGCCCCCAGGAATTTGATTACTTATAGTTAAAATCTTTTTGAAATTTGTGGATTATTGTTTCACTCTGTTGGTAATTTCTTTTGATATGTAAAAACTTCTTAGCCAGAGGAGGTCCCATTTATTAATGCTTCCAAGTGTTAAACGTTCATTTTTGTTTTTGTCCATAAACTTTTTTGCCTACCCTGATGTCTTCAAGATTTCCTCCCACTTTCTCTTCCAGGAGATTTAATGTTTCTATTTTAATATTTAAATCTTTAATCCATTTTGACTTTAGTTTTGTGCATGGTGATAGACTTGGGTAGAGTTTTATTTTTCAGGATGTAGAGAGCTAGTTTATCCAGCACCATTTGTTAAAGAGGCTATCTTTCTTCCAGTAAGCATGTTTGGCCTCTTTGTTGAAGATAAGGTGGCTGAGTATGTTTGTATTTGTTTCTCTATCTTCTAATCAATTCCATTGACCCTCAGGTCTATTTTTTGCCAATACCATGCTGATTTTATTACTGTAGCTTTGTAGTGTAGATACTTCAGATCAGGAATAATAATGTTTGTTTGTTTGTTGTTGCCCAGAATTGTCTTTGCAATTCTGGGTCTTTTTTGGTTTCAAATAATTCTTAGGAATGATTTCTCCAGGTCTGTGAGGTAGGAATTGTATTAAATCTACATAACAGTTTAGGGAGTATGGCCATCTTCACAATGTTGGTTCTTCCTATCCAGGAGCAAGGAACATCTTTCCATTTTCTGAAATCTTCTAGGATCACTTTTTTCAGAGTAATGTAATTTTCATTGAAAGGTGTTTTACTTCCTTAGTTAGGTTAATTCCTAAGTATTTTATCTTTTTTGATGTTATCATACTAGGTACTGTTTCTCTAATTTCTCTCTCAATGTGTTTGTTATCTGTGTAGAGGAATGCCATTGACTTTTGTGCATTGACTGTGTAACCTGCTATGCTACTGAATTTGTGTATTAATTCTAGTAGCTTCCTGGTGGAGTTTTTTGGGTCTTCCAAGTAGATTATCATGTCATCTGAAATAGTGATAGTTTTGCTTCTTCTTTGCCTATTCTTATTCCTTTTACATCTCTTTCTTAGCTGTAGTTAATGATTCCAGAACTATATTGATTAGGAGTGGTGATAGAGTACATTCTTGTCTTGTTCCAGATATGAAATTAAAAGACTTCGGTTTTGGGGCCCGGCAGGATGGCTCAGTGGTCTAAAGCGCCTGCTTAGGAAAGCTTAGGCGACTTCAGGGACCACTGTTCAATCCCTGGCACCACATGCTGTGCCAGCCCTGCCCTCAGGGCAGGCTGAGCCAGCCATAAAAATAAATAAACAAACAAAAAGTTCTGAAACAAGAAAAAAAAAAAAAAAAAAGAAAAAGACTTCAGTTTTTCCCCATTTAGAATTATGTTAGCAGTTGGATTATCATAGATGGCTTTTACCAGGTTGAGGTACAGACCCTGTATTCCAATTTTCTGTAGGACTTTAAACATTTATGAGTGTTGGGCTTTCTCAAAGGCCTTTTCTGCATCAGTTGAAATGATCATGTGATTTTTGGTTTTGGCTCTATTGATATTGTGTATTACATTTATAGATTTGTGTATATTGAACCATCCTTGCATCCCTGGGGTGAATCCTACCTGGTCGTGATGTATAATCTTCTTGATGATTTGTTGTATTCTAATGGCTAGGATTTTATTGAGAATTTTTGCATCAATGTTCATGAGAGAGATTGGTCTGTCGTTTTGTTTTTTAGTTACATCTCTTTGTGGTTTTGGTATCAGTGTGATACTTGCCTCTAAGAATGATTTTTGAAGGATTGCCTCTTTTTCAATCTCATTGAAGAGTTTGAGGAGTATTGGGGTTATGTCTTCTCTAAATGTTTTGTAGAATTCAGAGGTGAATCCATCGGGTCCCGGACTTTTCTTTGTCGGTAGGCTTTTTATTACATTTTGTATTTCATTGGCTGTTATTGGGTGGTTGAGAGTTTTAATATCTTCTGGATTCAGTTTTGGTAATTTGTACCTTTCTAGGAATCTGTCCATTTCATCTGTGGCTTCAATTCTGTGAGAGTAGAGGTTGTCAAAGTAACTATTTATGATTCTCTGTATTTCTGCTGGGTCTGTAGTAATTTCACCCTTTTCATTCCTTATTGCTTGGATTTGAGTCCTTTCTTTCCTCTTTTTGATGAGGTTAGCTAGGGGCTTATCAATCTTATTTAATCTTTCAAAGAACCAGCTTTTGGATTTATTAATTCTTTGTATTCTTTTCTTTGTCTCAATTGAATTGATTTCTGCTCTAATCTTTATAATTTCCTCCTGCCTTCGGGCTTTGGATTTCGTTTGTTCTTCCGCTTCTAGTTGGTTTAAGTGTTGTGTAAGATTGTTTATTTGTTCCCGTTCTGTTTTCTTAATGTGTGAGTTCAGAGCTATGAATTTCCCTCTGAGAACTGCTTTCATTGCATC
>PVJA010025481.1:0-30744 GCA_004027025.1 Myocastor coypus
GGGGCAGAGGGGCGCAGGGGCTTACCCGCAGCGGGTGCGCAGGCTCAGCTCCCAGCGGTGGGGTTTGGGCTCTGAACTCTCTTTATTCGGAGGGCTATTTTTATCCTCAGTTTTGCCTTCGTGTTTTTCACTGAGACAACTAAAGTGGAATCGTTAGGTGCTGAGCACAGTATTTGGATCATAATTCCCAGTGTTTTAAGAGTCTCCAAGGAAAGGTGTAATACAGCTGTAAGGTAATTGCTGCTGTTGTTTTTAATGCCTCCTTTTTCACCTATAAGACAAGCTTGCAAAATGGCTGGCTAACAATTTTGCTGTTTATTGAAAAAGGCACCCGGATCATTTTGCACCAGTATCATTAGGTTCATATTTCCAGGATACAAAAATAGAAAGTCCAGATTCAAAACCAGATCTCTTCTCCTCCTTGTGCACAGGGAATTGTAGCATTCATTTTTTCCATCTGATCTCTTGTGACATCTGTCTAATAAATATGGATTAGATAAGAGAAGAAGCACCAAGTTTCTTTTGTTGCTGCAAACTCATAAAATTGTTAGGTATGGGTAAGAAAAGAGTCCTGTCTGTAAACACAGAGCTGCTTAAGGCTGGATTTATAAATGACGCAGATACACACGAGGGTGACATGCACACACACACACACACACACACACACACACACACTTGTCTGCATCTATGTATATCAGTGAATGAATGATTTAGGCTTAGAATGAGGAGTGTTGGGAAGTTGGCTTTTGTATCACTGTGGTGGAAGAGCTAGGAAGACCAATGACCTTATGTATAAAGTGCTGGAGAATTCTGTTATTATGGTGATGGGAAATTCAATTCATACAGTTATATTTTGTTTGCTAAGGAGACATTTATTAGAATAGTAGTGTCTGATTTATATAACCTGAAGCATTAATGTGGAAGAAGGAAACTAACAAATACATATCAAGATTGATGATTTATTGTGTTAAAATATCCTAATTTAAATTAATTTCTTATTTGATACAAAGTGCCAGAAATCATACTCATAGGCTGTGACCATTTGTATGGATTTAGGTTCTGCCTTATAAATATCAGTCATGAGGAGACTGAGATGACAATAGCGATCAGAGATAAAGAATCTCTCTCTCTCTCTCTCTCTCTCTCTCTCTCTCTCTCTCTCTTATATTTTAAGGCAGTGTCTACAGGGTCTCACTACATAGATCAGACTCGTAGTGATCCGCCTGTGTTCAACTTCCCTAAAACTGGGATTACAGGTGTGCACCACCATGCTCAGTCTCAATCACCATCTCAGTACGCCCCCAGAGGGGGGCCAGCATGGCACGCCCAGGACCGAACCTTGTAAACAATCTCTTAAAATCTATTCTAATAATCCTTTTTGAATGAAAATGTCTTACTTGCAGTAATAAGATCAAAATTTAATAAGCAAAATAACTTTATGTATTATTATCTCAATGTGTTCTTAGAATTTACATCATGCTTTACAACATGAGCATTTGGTCTTAGTCGACAGTTCTTAAAAACCTTCCACAGATATAGTTCAAAGGCATTAAATCAGCTACTAGAAATTTTGCTTGTATAATAAAGCTATGGATTCTAGTGGTCATGTTGAGCAATGTCACTTGTTTAATACACTTCATTGATTTAAAAAATATATATACAGTAGTTGCTTGCTATTTTGTGGTTTGAGTTTTGTGGATTTTCAAAAAATATTGTTCTAAAGTATTTATGGTGGATTTTTCGCTATATGCGTATGATCTTAAAATTACTGTGTTTATGAGTTTAGAAAATGGTTAAAAACATTAGAAGTGTTTCTAAAACTGTGAGAAAGATTTATAAGATTGTGGGAAGGGTTTATAAAGCCTTTCTCTGTATATACTGAAATAAATATAAGGTCACCACTTCGCCGGTTATCACTTATCCAGGGTTGCCTGGAATGTGACCTCGATAAGTGCGAGAGCACTGTATACATCTGTGACATAGATCTATAAATGTTATTTAAGTATTATTTTAGAGTTGTCCCTTGAAAATCATTAAATATTTTGTATAAGAGGGTTTGGTGGAACATGCCTTCCAGTTTTTTTTTTTTTTTTTTTTATGCTATAAAGACTGTCAGTGAGACAGGGTTTTGCTAGCTAGTTCAGGCTAGCTTCAAATCCACTATGGAGCCTGAGCTGGCCTCTGGCTCATGGTCGTCCTCCTGCCTCCCAAGTGCACCTACACCCAGCTTCTGTTTCAATTTTTTTAAAATATTTTATTTGTACTGATGCATATTTACAGTGTGTGAGGATCACATCCCTCCTGGGAGTTGGTAGTGGCACACAGCACATCCTAATTCTTTTTCTATCATCCACCTTTTTGTGCTATCTCTGAATTATAGAACTATCCTACATAGAAAATGAGTGTCTTGCCGGGCGTGGTGGCACACGCCTGTAATCCCAGCACTTGGGAGGCTGAGGCAGGAGGATCGGTGTGAGTTCGAGACCAGCCTGGGCTACCAAAGTGAGCTCAAGGCCAGCCTGAGCTGCATAGGGAGACCTTGTCTCAAAAAGACCAAAAAAAACCAAAAAAAAAACCAACAAGAAAATGAGTGTCTTTAGTTTAACTTTGCAATGTCCCTTGCCCTTACTTCTATGGTAACTTGGCACCTCAAAATCTGTCTCAACTAGATACTGACGGAAAAGTACAGTTGTTTTTCAGTATCTAGGGAGGATTGGTCCAGGCCCCCATTGGAAACTAAAGTCTAAATGTTCTAATTTCTAACATAAATTAATGTACTAAAGAACTTCGTGTGAATAGCTCAGCCTTACAGGGTTTGTGTCGCGTATACAAGGATGTGTAGAATTATCATCAATATAGCTCAACAAAGAACAAATAATACAAAAGCCAAAATTTAAAAATAAACTGATGAAACATTTGAATAAAACCTAAACACATATTCATATGCATTTCAATTATCTCTATGATACTGAATGCCATGTAAATTCCATGTAAATAATGGCCATACTGTTTGTTTTAATCAATGACAGAGATAAACATTCAGTACAGTTCTTATTTGAAAATAGTTTCATCTTCATTTCAATTCATGGAGCTGGAACCCAAAGGCTAAGAGTGCCAGTCTTCAGAAACATTCAGAAGGGTTTGCCCATTTATGTCTAGACTTTCTAGAACATTCTGGTAACAATCACCGTTGTCTTAAAATAGAGGCTCCTGAATTTAAACATCTTTGAAGCTCATCCTCTTGTGTCCTTTAAATAACTTAGAGATTTGTTTGGATTTTCCCTCCAAGAGCTACAGCAGCTTTCTTTCATTTTTTTTTTTTCTCAGATATTACTTGGGTTACTTAAGTTAAATGTGCTTTATAGGTTCCACAACGCTGAAATAGGTTTCCCTGTGGCCAGTGCCTCTGGTATCATACACACATATTTTCTCACCAAAGTACCATTGAGTAAAGACAAGAATGAGCATCTCTTTCAAAATTGGTTGAGGAAGGAGAATTTGGTAGGTCAATTTAAAAGGCAATGATTTCTGAAGGTATACTCTAGAACACGATGTTTTTAGTTGTAGAAATTTATTTTACAAATGCCATATCACAACATTAATATACAATGCTACAATGTGTTTGACACCAGCAACATTAAATATATAGAAAACATTAACATTTAGAATAATATAAGTTTTATGGGCTCTGCATAAAATGTTTCTCCTACACAGTTGAGTAAAAATGATTATTCAGGCTGCTGTGATAATGTTATTCAGCAGTTTCTGCTGCTTATATTGGTGACTCTTTTCTAACCTCTTATCCATTGCTGTTCAGAGCTGCAAGAAATGTGTGAAGAGTAGCATTGTCTGTCAGGTACTCTAGCTAGTTAGCTCAGCTGCCTTAAATGCTTGTTCAGAGACCGGGGACTTTACAATTTTAATATAGTTTTTGCCTTTATTGGGCTATGTTCATTTCATCCCTTGCCTGTTTAGTAGTGCCCATAAGAAGCATCTGAGTAAATTCACAGTTAGAAGTGCTGTCAGAAGTAGTTTCCCCAGAACTGACAGCCAGGGAAAAGTTGTAGAAGGACCCATGAAGGAGATTTTGGAAGTGAGGTACTTAAACTCTGAATAAACTGTGCAGAGATAGAACCTCATGGAAAATGAGAAAATAAATGTAAAAAAAAATAATAGGATATAGTTAAATCAATATCACTTATGTAGAGCAAAAGTGATTCATGAGGGGCAGGAAAACCTTTGCAGATCCCAGAGCGGGAAGTGGGAGTGCAAAATTGGAATAAATTATTGCAACTTAATCACTCAGTAAGTAACTAAAACAATTCTTCTGGATTTGTGGTGCCAGGGAGTGACCCCCTATGACATAGGGAACATGTGAGTGATTCCAATGTAATAGATTGTGTGTGGTTTCATTAAAAAAATACCTGGATGAGTAGCGCAATATGCTTTTACTGAAAGGAGCCTGTCAAGTTCTGAAATACCCATTTAAGCAACGGGATTACTCACGCTGCTGAGGGTTTTCTTTGCAACCACATGCAATTTCGATTTGTGTTTCTTCAGGGCAGCCCAGCTGGTTGTTTTCCACTTCAAGGTGTTCTGAAGTGATGATTATCAATATCATTTTATCTACGGCAACAAAAAATGTGGTACTTCAGACATTTTCAGGCTCCCACCTCGGTATGACAATAAAGCATTGATCTGAAGGAATGGCGGCACCAGGTGTGTGTGTGTGTGTGTGACAAATTTTCTTGTCAAAACCATTCATGTGACAAAGCTGAACATTATCTTCTACAAGAAAGGCAACCTGTTTCCAACACCTTCCTTACCAAAATATTCCACTGAAATCTGTCCTAAGAAGTTATGATATTTTAAAAACTTCTTTAAAGAAAACACCAGAACTTATATCTTTGCTCCATTTTTAAAATTGATGAGAAAGTAGTAAAACTGATGAATTTTTACTAAGTAATCAATAATAGTGTTTTAATTCTAGTTTATACTAATTCTATCTACATGAAGATCTATTTATATTAAAGTAATCAAAGGAGGTACAAAATGGTAAGTACAAAAGGCACTGTAAACTTAATAGCCAATTGTCAAATTTGTCAAATTGTCACTTTTGTAGCCTGCTAACTTTTCGAATCATTTATGTGTTTTCAGTAAGCTTTGTATTTTTTTCTATATCTTTTCTTTGGTAAGTGACCCAGTAATCAGATCAAATCACAGGAAATTTAAGACACCCAAGGACATCACTCTGGGTTAAAGGAGCGAGAGAGAGAGAGAGAGAGAGAGAGAGAGAGAGAGAGAGAGAGAGAGAGAGAGAGAGAGAGAGAGAGAGAGAGAGAGAGAGAGAGAGAGAGAGAGAGAGAGAGAGAGAGAGAGAGAGAGAGAGAGAGAGAGAGAGAGAGAGAGAGAGAGAGAGAGAGAGAGAGAGACCAATAATAGATAAAATGAGATAAAATGAGAAGACTTGTTGCCAGGAGTGGGCGTATGTGATGGTGGAGGCTGTAAAGCAAGTCTGGGATCACAGAGCAGGCAGCGGACTGGGCCGGCGGGGGCTGTTGGCTGGCAGAAGCTGCTATATTGGTAGACTGTCTTCATTAGGGAATCCTCAGCCCTGTTCTCAAGGCCTTTCTGCAGGATTAATGAGGACCACCCAGACTGTCCAGTACAACCTTCTTCCCTTCAAGTCAGAGGATCAGAGATTTTTATTCAGCACATATCTTCACAAGGCCTACGTTAGTGGTTGATGGGATAATTTGGGGCTGTATCTCGGTCAGTCTGACTCACGAAAGGACCAGCCAGTCCTTGTACCTTTTTAGGCTACCAGAAAAGCAGACTGAATGTAATTCGAATAATTAAAGAGAAGTCTCAGAATCTTTCTATGGGTATGTAAATTACCTATTTCAAAACTTTGCACTAAATCATCTTAGACTCATTGGTGGGAATTCGTTTCACACTTCTGCAGACTTTTGCGTGGCTCCTGACCAATACTAGAATTTTTATTACTATCAACAGCGTCATTATTATTCCAATGAAAACTTTTCAATTATCTGAAGCTTCTTGTTTTCAAATGAGAGAGTTGATGAATAGTACTGATGCATAATTGGGACGTACTCTGTCAGAAAGATGAAACTTGAGTCACCAGTGGGCAGGTGGCTGCTCCTGCAGACCGTGACATTAAATGAAGTAAATCAGACGCACAAGCTTAAACTTCCCATGGATTCTATGCTATGAGAGAACCCGAGTATAAATAAAGAGCAAAATAAAACGTAGATAACAGGAAAAATGGAGAGTAACCTTTTGCAAAAGATAAAGGAACCAAGAGATGGAAGCAATGGGGAAAAACTGAGAGGGAAAGGGTTTAACAAGAAGTAACGCATATTATCAAAATATGTCAAATCATTGCCTTAACCATCTTGTTTTGTCCCTACCATATTTCCTGACTCTTCTCCTTTCTTTCTCTTCACTGTTTAATCCCTAAGTTCTCCTTTTCCATTTAACTGTGTTATATACCTTTCAATTTTTGTTTCTTCTTTTGAGTTCTTACACTAGGGACACAATACGTAATTTACACATTTGTATCTGGTTTACAAGGCAATGGTCCTAAAAATTGCCATTTTTTAAAAAAATGGCAGTTCATCAGTAGAATCCTCACCATGACTAACGGTATGCAGATATCTGTGAGCTAAGCAACTACATTGCGAACAGCAATGTGTAATACTACAGCCAAGTTTAAAACACCTGTCACTTTGGTCTTCTAATGTGTACTGCTTCGAATGTCATATCAACTATTGCTATACTCTCTTTAAAATAAATGTCTGTAAAAAAGGTAATAAAAGTAAAGGAGGGACAAGAAAAATGAAATGTAACAGAATTATGCTTCTACAATGTTGAATATGGTTTGATTTATAAATATCTGCGCAAAATATGTCAACTCCTCACAACAAATGCAGTCAGTATGCAGTGCAAATGTGCACTAATCAGATATGCACAATAAAAAGAAGGATGGAAGTGAGTTTATGTTCATTGATTGAGCTTTAGAGAAAACTGCATGGTAGGGTGCATGGCTAATATTATTATTATTTTTTTGAAAATTGCAAATGAAATCTGAAGCTTATCTCTTTTCCCTGGATATGAATGACTTGGCAAGTGTCACTTAGCCGTCACGTTTGGGGATTTTTATATTTCTCACTAACTGTCGAAGTGTTCATCTATACACTAGAAAGTTATGATCTGGGTTAAATGCTGTCTTCGTGCTGATTTTCCCTAAAAACAGTATTTGAAAAATGGATATATGCACACGTAGATTATTTTTAGAAGTGACTATAAAGAATAAGGTAAGGAAAGGGATATATGCTAGGTAGAGGTAAAGGGCCATGATTGTGCCTCCTCCTAGGGAAACGATGACTGCGTCCCACTAGAGACCTTGCTAAGTCCTTCTTGGAATTTTCTGCTTCAAGGTGGCTGCTTCACACTTCTAACTGGGAAGGGACTACTTAGTACAAATGGACAATAAGTATATTTAAAAAAAATATTCAGTATCCTCAGCCAACCAAGAAATGCAAATCAAAACTACAGTGAGAACCCCTCATCACAGTGGTGGTCATCAAGAATGCAGAAAACAATAAATGCTGGTGAGGATTGGGGAGAAAAGAACCATTTTACATTGCTACTAGAGTAAACTAGTACTACTAATTAGTAGTGACTTTCCTGAAGAAAAAAAAAAAACTTAAAAATAAAACCAGTAAGACAGGCATTTAGACTGCTGAGCTATCTCTCCAGACCCCCAGTGCTGTTTTGCTTTTTACCTCAAAATATCAGCTGTTTAAACTGCTTCATCGGAAAAGGATCATGCCACTTTTTGGAGTAAAACTTTAAATTTGGCGTATCTACTTCTTTGAAGTTTTATATGTTTTGTTTATTTGTCCTCTGTCTGAAGAGTGGCTAACAAAAATTTGTACTTATATCTTCACAGGATGAATTAGACAATGGTCCTATGTATCTCCAATAGGTTTTTGATACTGAGGATAGCAATGTGTAATACGAAAACCATGCTTGAAAAGCCTGTCATTCTGGTCTTTTAGATGTGTGTGGCTTCTAATGTCATATTAATTATTGCTATACTCTCCCTCAAGTAAATTTTTTTTTTAGGGTAATACAAGTGAATTTCTTGACCAGATTGCTCTCTGTGAAAGCCTGAGAGAATGTTTTCTCTCTAGGTGACTCTCCTGAGGCACACTATACATTGTCGATACCATAATCTCCTTCAACAGAAAATTTGGGACACCACAGATTTATAGGATGTCACAGCACAGGTTCTCTCATGTCCTGAGTCCTCACAGACCTTGAAGGACTAGGACCAAAATGTTGGCTGTCCTTGTAGCCTTTTCTTTTCTCTAATTTTTGGTCTGTAAACTTACATTCTTAACCCTGTAGGAGAGAAGCTTGGTGATATTGTTACTCTATAGCATAGGTTCTTGAGCTCAACACTACATCTCTATAAACTAATACATTGTTGAGAAATTTTAAATGGGCAGTGCCATATATGGTGTTTGGTAAATCCATTTCTGTTAACAGAATGTAAGGAACACATTTTTATCTCAAAAATTCCATCTTAAAATCATGATTTCTTAAACTTTTGTTAACCACTCTTTGGACCAGGAAAGGGACTATTAACCCCTTTCAACTTCTAGGTTTCTGGAAGTTGAAATGATGGAAGGGATCTCTGAGGCACTTCACACTGAGAACCTAGGAAAGAAAGCCAGACATTTGTGTCACAGGTTCTGCTCAGTCTGAGGTACTCACAGGAGGTTATATCTTTATGCAGCTTTCTATTGCACTGAAAGCTCATGTAAATTATGAGCAAAAAGGGAGCAGGCAAGCCAAAGCTGGTGTGAGTAGAGATATGAAGCTGATGCAATGTAGAGATATGAAACTAAGAAGCAAAGAACAATTAACAAAGCTTAGGGTGGGTTGTAATCTGTTACTTAGGGGTTTTACAAAACTAGGATTTAAAAAGGTGTAAACAGCTTATCCTGATGGATGTCTTCACTCTTACTTGAGACATAGGTGTAACAGCTGGTCCTGACTGATGTCTCTACCCTTACTTGAGACGTTGGTGATTATCCCTTGTCCTCCTTGTAGATCTTCTATTGTATGACCTAAATAAAAAGGAGATGCTTCTAGAGTTCTGGGCTCACTTAGAGAGAGATAAATCTCAGTGAGTCCTCTGAGCTACCTTCATCGGGTCTTCTTGTCATTTCTTTTGGCACCGATACAGAACATTACAACAATATAGTATATTCAAAGAGGTAGATAACAGAAGCTCTATATACATGGTAGAAGTAAAGGCAGTAAAGAAGATATTGACTAACAAATGATCTACAAAACACTGTACATGGTTTCAGGGTAAATCCTGAGGGGATTTGCCTGGCTTTGTCAGATGCAAAAGTTTCAGTTTTTATTATATAGGTCTTGCTTTAACTTGGTCTTAATCATCCAGTAAAAAAGTAACCATGAGGTCTAAAAAGTAAAGCCATATTAATTTGCTGACCTGTAGAAGGTTCAAATTAATAGCTCTGACATTGCCAGTTCTTCTGATAACTCACTACTATTATAAGCTATGGGACTATATATATATATATATATATATATATATATATATATATATATATATAATATGCCTTTTCTTAGTTGAATGAGCAAAAAGATTTCTACCAATAGTGTTTAGAAAAAATAGCATGTCTGCATCTTGTACTCTGAACAACTACTATGAAGACAACCACCTGCAATGGATTAATTATCATAACTGTGCTACAAACTTGTTTTGAAACTCATTGTTATTTCATCTCACTAAAATTAATAAAAAGTTTAAAAAGGCAACAAAAATAGCAGAATGATGTGTACTGAAATAAATGTCAAAGTCTTTGGGTAGCTGTCTTTTGTTTGTAAAGATTAGCTCAAGGCCACAAATATCCTTAGAATGTTTTGCTCAAAAGTGGATCAAGTTCTCCTGATTAATGTGATCAGCTGAGAATAAAATCAAATGGCATTTTACTTCCTGTTGCCATATGGATGCATAAGGATGCAATCTAAGATTCATACTGTGGCAATTGTGTCGCATTTTTAGCTGTTCACCTGTTGGACATTAGCTTCCAGGATGATGATGACCAGGTTTGCGCGGACCTGTGCCTTTAAAAGGTGGGGCCAAAGGGTGGGTAATTAGATCATGCCTGCAGGTGTCTATCTCAGAGAGGATGAATGCTAGTCTAGGATGGTAGGTTAGTGCTGAGAAAGCAGGATGCTATAAGAACAACCCACCTGGCCTCTGAATCTCACTCACTTCTGTCAATTTTCTAATTGCTGTCTTTTACTTCTGCTTCCACTTGGAAGCCAGGCATCAGGACTTGAGGAAGGCAGGTGGTCCCAAGCGGGGTCAAGTACATGCTGGCTCCAGAACTGTGTGTTAAATAACCACTTTTTTTCTTTGTAGTCAGTCTCAGATATTTTCTTACAGCAAAAGAAAATGAGCTAAAACACTTATTTTGCAACATAAAATAATTCTTAATATTTTTCGCATTTTAAATCTATAGTTGTCTCCATTTTTGAAATGCCATTGAAGATTTCACATTTATTTTTATACTACATGATGAAAATATTATAGGAGTGGAAAAGAGTGGCTTTGATTTATGCTTTTGCCACTTGTATTGGTCAATATTGGTCCCAATATCGGTCAAATACTTTTATAAACCTTAGGTTCTTGGGGCTGGGGAGATAGCTCTGTGGCACAATTGCCTGCTTGGTAAGTGCAAGGCTGTGAGTTCAAACACGAGAGAGAGAGAGAGAGAGAGAGAGAGAGAGAGAGAGAGAGAGAATATAAACTTTAGCTTCTTGATCTATTTGCAAAATGAGGATAATGTTGTCTGCTTTCTTTGATTGTGAAAAGGATTGAGTCATATCCTTTGTTTAGTGCCTGTGAGTAAGTGTATTCAAATTTTTACTTTACTGTTTTGCCCCTTTTATAGTTTTGCATATTATTTCAGTTTCACTAAGATCACTTTAAATAGTGATTTTTGTACAACTTCTCTGTTACTGCTTGCAATTTTGTTATTCAGCGTTTTGCTAAGCAAACTCGTTACATTTCCATTTATTTCTAGGGATGCTCTAAACCCAACGTCTCTTTGTATCATTGCTGATCTTTATCCAATTTGATAGCCACCAGCTTTTCTGTGGTGCTTCTTTTTTACCAGCTTTGGCTCACTGTGACTGCAATTGCTTTCATTTTTATTTCATTTACAATAAAATCATAAAACTGACTCTGCTAAATGACTTGCAGAAAATCCAATGCATTTTACGCATGGAATTCCTCTGCCCATTAACCTACAAGGATGACCGTTAAGTGTAGTAGATTTCTAACAGGTGGTCAACTTAGTACACGCGGCTGAATTGAACTCGCTTGGTGCTGGGCGTGGGAAGCCCACCTGAGGGTTGTTGCCAGCAGCATAAAGGCAGAACAGGAGAAACTGCTGAAACACTGTTAGGGATGCTGTTTAGAGGAGCTTTCGGAGCTGCTGAAAGCTGCTAGTTCTCTTGGGCTGTTCTGCTGGAGGAACTTCTCCTTCTGTCTTTCCCAGTGAATTGATTCCTGGCTCTGGAGGAGAAATTGGTTCACTGCTTAACCTCACGAAGCTTGTCACATTGGCTTTCCTGATGGGAACATGGCTTTCCTACTTGCTGGAGGAGCGAGTGAGCTTGGGACCTCACTGTTGCTTAGGGCGGCTGTGCTACTTACTGTTGGTGGAGCTCTGGGGCTTACCCTGAGCATTGCTCCCTAGATGCAGTTCAGATCCTTTAGCCTGCTAGCACAGATCCTTCGTCCCACCGGCACAGGCTTCCTTCCCTCCACCACTCACTCTTGGGTCTTTTCAGCGCACAACTATGGGACTTCGTTGTGGGCTCTAGGTCTCCAGTTGAACTGGTGGGAGGCACTGTTACAATCTCGAGGCCCTCAGCCTGATTCTTTAGCATTTAATGTATGCATAGATTTCCTACAGCTGTAGTGTCTGATTCTTGGGTGACTCAAATAAAATACTATTATAAAACCTGTTCTGTACTTTATTGTTCACCTTGCAAAATCCCCAAATCACGACAATAAGCAAGCAAAGGATTTTATTATTTTTAAAATGGGGAACAACTGAGTCTTTAGACATTTCTACAAGTATAGATGAGCCAAGTTATTTTCCACTTTAAGTAAACAATATGCTAACTCGGAAGTATGAATAAAACTACATTATGAAGCAAATTTTGGGCCCAGGTTATGAGAGCCTGTCTTTTCCTGGCCAGGGCAGCTACTTGCTATTCCATAAGGACGTGATAGAGGATTGCGCATTGCTTTTTATGTCTCAGAATCTTTGAGGATCTAGCTGCATCCTTGGCTTACATAAGTCAGGTACCAGCTAATCTTGCTGAAAATGTCACTATGGGCAATGAGAAATGCTGGATTTCGACTTCAAACCCTAAAACAGATGTTAGAAAATGTCAACTCTATAAAGAATTGATTGCCAGCATAGAGGGTCTTTTTTTTTTTTTTCTGCTGTACTTCAGTCAGTGTGTTTCCAGCATCACTGAAGTTATGACATTGTTAGAGTAAATCTGCATTATTTATGGAAAAGGACATACTTGTACTTTTTCTGTTTTTCTGCCACGCTCTGGGATAAATCAAGTCCTCTTATCCTCCACCAATGGAAACCTTATTAGCTTTCAATCATCAATTCTCACTAAAGCAGCTAGGAAAAGACTGATATGTGTGCTTCATAAAACAAAGAAGATTCTCCTTTTCTTTGAATTATTCATCTGTAGTGTAAATCATCGTGTTGCAGTGTAACCAGTGTGGACTAGCTGGGGATTGCTGAGCTGAGGCGCTGGCGGGACATCTCTAGCCCTGAGGTGGGTAGAGATTTACCAAGACAGCATCATTTTCAGATCTCAACCGGTACTTTAAGACCAGCCACGACCAATTAGTGATAGGAGGAGGCCACCAGACAAGTACAACGGTGTGGCACTCTCTGGTTCAGGAAGATGTGGTATGATTTTTTCCTTTTCCCATCCTTGCGGCAGTCTCTCATGCATGTTGCCTTCTCTACGATTTGGCCAGTTTCCCTCCAGAAGTGAACAGAGAGGAAGATAAAGGGAAACCACCTTCATTAAAGGGACAAACTGAGACCATGAGTCAAAGGGTTGCAATCATAGCAATAACACTGAGTAGTACTTAATTTTGATTTTCAAGTCTATAGTGTGCCACCACCCTACAGGAAGAGTTCCATTGCTATCTGTATATGAAGATGCTAAAGGTTATGAAGCTTCGGAAAATTTTCCAAAGCTGGTTGTGTCCTTTGGTGTGCAGAAGTTTCTCAACGTCATATGATCTTTTTTTTTTTTTTTTTTGTGCCATTGGGATACCATCTAGAAAGACCATGCCTATATGTATGTCTTTAGGCTTTATTTGTTTTATCTTACGATGGATTCAGTGTTCCTATTTTAGTATTTCAACTTTTGATCCATTTTGATTTTGTATAAAATCAATGTTCCTTGAGACAATGTGAAATGAAATAAATCAGACACGTAAACTTAAACACCACATACTTTCTTTCATGTGAGATGCCCAAAATGTTAATAAATTGAAGAGTGAAGTGAGAGATACTTCACAGAAAACTAGATAGATCTTTGTAAAAGGATGATAACCAAAAGATGAAAGGAGTAGGGGAGAAGGGGTCCCCAAAATGAATGGAAATCTGTTGGGTACATCTACCAACTCCTTCTGAAGAACGCCATCATCATGCATTAAAAATACAATAATAATAAAAGTTTTTTAAAAAAATTAAAAGTTGCTGCAAATCATGAACTGCTAGGTGTTGTACTAGACACTTGGGATTCAAGAATAACACTATGCTTTTGTCCATTCTTTATTATTAAAAAATATAAATAATCTTCCTCAACTATCCCAGGAACCTTGTGACCATTTTGGTTTCTTTCATGCATTTCAGTGAACCTTCATAATCTGCCTTTATTTCTTACCTTACTAACTTCCACAAGCACTCAGATAGCTTGGAAAACATTATGCCTTCTTAGAAACGTCCTCACTGCCCACAGTAGAGGCTAACTTCTTAGTTTAGGGGTTGCACTGCAGAGTGATGCTTATTTCTTCATGCTCCTTGTGAGATTTTGAACTATCAGAGGTGAAGTACTATTTTTTTATGCTAAGCTTCCAGGCATCAGCAGAACTCTTGGCACATGGTAGATGCCATAGGGACTGTTAGTAGTATCAACACTATGATAAAAATTTCACTTGATATAGGTTTCCTTTACTATTTGAGGAACTACATTTAGTTCTGTATGAAATATGTGATTTTACTGTTTTTGGTTCTAGGTATTTTGTTCTCTTAGTAGGATGAACATAAAACTGAAATCTAAATGAAAGTAGTTATTTTAATGATTGGTTGATGCTAAGCATAATGAGAGAAGAAATCTTTCTTTGCCTTCTCAGTGCCAGCATAGAATCTCATCAGTCCCTATATTGGCAATTATATTTCCACTTTATTCTTTTCTTTCCCTTCCTGGAGGCTTCAGTGGCAGGGGTCTTTATATACAAACTTGGTGATCATGCATTGAGTTCATTTATCGAAATATTTGCTTTCCCTTGGTAACTATGATTTACAGTAACTAGATAAAAGTGTAGGCAATGTTATTCATTTAGAGGATAAATTGCTGATGTAACTTATTGACTTATCCCTGTTAATATCTAGGCGCCACACTATTTTTCCCCTCCTGGAGGCTTCCATGGCCCTGGTCTTCATATACAAACTTGGTGATCATCTATTGAGTTCATTACTTCAAAGGAACTCAATAGAGGACACAGTGCTGATGCTGCCATATCTGCTTCCATTGCTGGGGAGACAGTGAAGTCTTGGCTGGGGCTTGATGAAACCTTGGCACATTTGTTTACAAAGATTACTAGGACAGAGATTCTCAGCAGAGTGTTGGTGCCTAGGAAATGTAAGGTAAAAATAGCTATTATATATTTTTTCTTCCAGTCATATAATGTTTTATTTTACATTTTCATCGTTCAGAATTGTCTTCATTTTGTTTTTATTTATACTGTGTGTAGGATTGAATCCAGAGCCTTTTCACTGAGCTATAGCCCTGGGCCTATTGTATTTATTTTTTATTTTTTATTTTCAAGAAAGGACCTGGCCAAATTGCTGAGCTGCCCAGATTGACTCTGCATGAACTAGCCAATTTCCTGCCTCAGTTTTCTAGTGGCTAGTGTTGTTGGTCTAGAAAATATTCTTGTCTTATAAATTAGAGAAAAAATTTATTGAGTTCATATTCCACTTATAATGAAGATGAAGCATTATATAAGTATAAAATATGGAATGATTTAGTGATTTATTCATTAACGAGTGGCATCTAAGTTTATTTTTCCTATTGATTAACAAAATTCCGCCATGCAGTCTGGTATTTTTTATAACATTCAAGTCATGTTCAGCTTTTATATGTATAATCACCACCCTAAAATGTGAAGAATTACATCTGGAATGAGGGAAAGAGCTGCAGTGAACAGAAATAGAAGCCCATTTACTTCCAAGCTAGAAGATATTAGAAGTACAACATTCATACCTGAGTGTGCAAATCAATGACTATTACATCCTCTTCAAAAATCTGGCATCACTTGCTATGTGATTGGTGTGAATATATCAGACCTTTGCTATAGGCTTTGGATGTTGTCATGACAGCTAAATGATAGAATACCTAGGATCTAGGTCAGGGAAATCTCAGCTGTGGTAAGGCACTCTTAACAAGATGTTACTGTATATGTTTTGGGTCCAGTAATAAGATACAGTGTCATATCACCCAATCATCATTTCTACTGCTGACAAAATAACTTCTGCCTTGGGAAACGCTTCGCTAGGAACTGCTGCCATCCTCCTACTTAGGGACTAATGATTAAATTGGGCTTGTGATAGAGGTAACTAGAATGTACAGTAACTGGATAAAAGTGTAAGCAATGATATTCATTTAGAGGATACCTTGCTGAAGTTTGGAGTCCACTGGCTAGAAGACGAACTGCCTAGGTGCTTGTCTAGTTTTATTAAAAAGTATCTGTCGAACCCTGAAGGACATCTTTCTTTCCTTTGCTGAAATCACGCTGGATTCTTTCGTGATCAATGTTCTACTGTTGTCTCCAGAGCTAGATGTTGTTTAATTATGTATTGCCTAAATATTATCTCAACAGCATAAATAATATATAAGCAATTGGTCTGGGCTATGTGTACAGACTGGGAACATAATATTGATCAGAGCTTCCTAGACATGCCTGCACTTATGTGGTCTGCAGCTGGGGAAAACCACCAGTTTTATTACATATGTGATGAGTTCCAAAAAAGGAACAGGCTTCCTTCTCTTGATTTCTTTCTGAAATCATGTGTACATAGCACACACACACACACACACACACACACACACACACACACACACAATCATGACAGTAAACAAAAATATGCTTATTGAGGAAACTCGGAAATTGCAGGGAGTCATAGTGAAGAGAGCTAACATTACCCACAAATTCATTATCCCATCACAAATATTTTATAGGTGGCATTCAGCATTCACTCATTTACCAAATATTTTGTCAACATCTACTGTAGACCAGCAGTCTTTCCAGTGATACAAAAGTTTTAGTGGCCCAAACAGTCAAGTAACCCTATCCTGTTGGGGCTTAGACATTAGCAGGATGAGCCAATAATCAAATAAATGAGGTTGGCAGTGTTAAGGTGCCAGCCAACTGGACACTTCAGCCTACTCTGAGTCCCAAGAGAAGAGAGTGAAAGAATGAGCTCCTATTTTTGGTCATAGTCCTTTTCGGGTTAAGGAGTAGGGAGTGGCGCTGGCAGATGCTGAGGTATGGAGAGAGAAGGGCTGGGGATTTAGTCTTATTGGACTATGAGTCACATTGACCCCAGTTCCTGTCCAATGGCAACAGCTGCAGTTTCTCTCCTTGCTGTGATACCTGCTCTCTTCTCTTACTCTTCATTCCCAGAGATAATATCAGCTCACTCATTGTTGCTTATTCTGTGATGCTGCAGGACTCTGATGGTTTCCCTGGACTCTGCTCACAGCCCTGTAAATGGGCTCAGTCACTGTACTCTGTCCCGAGTATCTCTGTGCAACACCTTGACAAATACATTTAGTATGGCTATAAAGTTATAAATACTATGGAATAAAAATAAACAGAGAGATGAATATGAAAACCTTTGCAAAGGGTTTGCAATTTTAGTAAAATCTGAAAGAAACCTGGGAGCACACATACACAGTTACAGACTTAGGTGGACTGAATAGTCTATGTACATACACATAAATATATTACTGGAATAGACTCAGGTTTTTGCACTCTGTTGTGTGACTTTGTGGTGTGGGAGCAGTCTCCTGTCGTCCAGTATGACTTTATGATTTGATTCCAGAGGCTATTTGCAACTTCATTTTAAGGCTATAACATACTTTATTTAATTGATCCCCTGCTTTTAGACAATTAGATTGGTTTTACAATTGCATTATTGTAAATGAACCCTGTTGAGAGTCCATATTTTCTGAAAGCATTTTTGCCATTTGTAGAGCCTCCTGGGTCATCTTTCTGGGATCCCTATTAGATCCTTATGTGAAGTAGAAGGATGAGCTCTGTTCTGGGGCCTCTTTTTGTCAGTTTCTGGAACAGATTTATTACCAATGTGCACAAAGATGACTTTGCAAATGAGCATGAAATATATAATTACCATGTTGAACAGCAAGATGCAGCATTTGGAATAAAGAAAACTATGGCAAAGGGAGTAATATGGCCTTTGATGTTTTGTATCAATCCGGAAAAGTCTAGCACACATAATGATAGAACTCTTTAGCTCAGTGGTTCTCAACCTTTCTAATGCTGTGACCCCACGATATATTTCCTCATGTTGCAGTGACCCCAAACCAAAAAATAATTTTGGTGGCTACTTCAAAACTGTAATTTCGCTACAGCTATGATTCAGAACGTAAATACCTGATATGCATTATGTATTCGTTCGACCCTTGCCGTGGTTGTGACCCACAGGTTGAGAACCGCTGCTTCAGCTGAGCAACTCCTTGTCTCACCCACCCACATGGACATTCTTCTGCAAACTCAATCAGGAAGAGCAGAATCCCTGGAAGTGCTGGTTGACCTGCTTGGATGGTTAATCTCTCTTTGGGTCAAGGAACATAAGGATTGCATGGGTGAGCATGCAGATAAATGTGACTGATTTTGAGGACATAGAGTTTCACTGCTGGCTATTTGGAGTATTGTGTGGAAGAGAAGAGCAAGACATTAATTGCCTGGTGCATGCCAGGCTTAGAGTTCATGTCTGGCCTTATAGAGTGTGTGCTGCTTAGAGCATCATATTCCTGCAAAAATACAATTTTTTCATGACTCTGAATCTCCTCTAAATTTTCTCCGTTTTGTGGCTCACTTTTACTCTGTGTTGATCTATTTTAAAATATAAGGAATTAAACATCACTTTAATAAAGTAACATTTTCAATGGATGTTGTGTAAATATCAGTTAAAACTAAAAATGAATATATTTTGCATCTTTTACAGTCATTTTCTTGCAATCTGTGTGTGAGAGTGTGTGTGCGTGCTTACATGTGTGCTTGTCTGTGTGTGTGCATTTATTATCATCCCTCTCCTTAGCAATGTTATGCAGAAAGAGGCCTAAAAAAGTTATTTAGAAGTCATCCCAAAGTGAGGAAACAAACTTCAACTTGCTCTGGCTTTTTAAAAGTTGTGTTTTCTCTTGTCTTGTCTCATATCTCAATCACACCTCCTGAGACTCCAAGTGCCAGCATAAATACAAACACAAGTCACTAAGTTTCTCAGGCACTGACACAAAATGAATCAACAGTGGCAGCCCAGCGCTGCTCAGATTGAAGGCACCTTCATTGTTAAGCCAAGTTTGGATCAGAAGTGTTTCTCTCTGGAGCCTTGCTATCTCTCTCTAACTGTGGAGTAGGTTGTAATGACAGCTCTGAGGTATAGAACACTGAAGAAGTTCATGTAATCAAAGAAATCCCACATTCTCATAAGTGGTATCTTTGCAAACATTATTATTGCCTCTTTACAAAGGAAGAAACTGTGCTCAAAGGAATCCAAAACCACCCAGCTCCTAAGCATTGAAGCTAAACCGCAGATCTGAACCCAGAGAGCACTCATGACGATAACCATGCATTTGTTCCATGTTGCATGTTGGTGGCTCTGGAGAAAACTGGAGAGTTAAATTCATCTCAGGAGTTGCACAGCACGTCCAGTAAACGTGTGTACTGACACTCCCCATTAGCAGTGAAAAGGTATCTCAAAGTAGTTTCTAATTCAGGATTTCTCTGTCTGCCTTTCTGTGAACCACAAACTAGAAAAACAGAACCTTTCTAAATAGCAACTTCAGTGACTTTTAGCTATAATACCGTATTCCCGTGCTTTCCGTGTTAGTCAGTGTCTCTTTGGAGACCACAATAGTGAGCACATCCTATCATTACACTATATTATTTAACTACTTTTAGAACCTTTATTGCTGGGCCTTCTCACGTGCTTTCTATCATTCTGGCCCACCCCCTATGTTCCCAATTGCACTTCCATACAACCCATTCCGCATTTTCACTTATATATTTTGTCTGATTCTTTCATTTGGGTCAGCACTTAAGTGGAACTTTCTTTTTTCTTACTCTGCTCCTCACTCTGAAAGAGTAACTCACATCCCCTATTGATGCAATTGTCTAATACTTCCTCTTGTTTCCACTAAGTTGGGAACTAAATGAAGGTGAGGTTATTTTCTTTTATGTGTCCTACCATGACCCTTGTATCTAGTGCAAAACTGATTCACAAGACATGCACAGTAACTCCTTCCAGAATGCATAGAGAGATAGAAGAATGAGCAAATGAATAGCGTAAGCGGAATAGTTCTTTCTAGAAAGTAAAAAAAAAATCATTTTGAACCTTTTGCACCTATATCGACTGGGTTCAGATGACTCATTGCTGGATATATCTGCTTAAAATAGAAACCTTTGAAACAACCATTCATATATCAAAAAATAGCAGTACCTCTCTGGAGTGATTTTATGAAGTCCACAAGTCCATCTGTTCATCAGACCCACTCAGTTCATCCACAGTAGAGAACAGAATTGTCCAGGACTCAGAATTTCCTTCAGTGCTGAAACCAATAACAAAACATATAACATTGAACATTTCTAACCTAGAACACCATTTATAATAGGCTTTATCAATCCCACATAAGACTTTTTGTTCCTGTTATTAAAGACAAAGTAAATAAAGTAATGAGTTATTTTTGCATCTTCTATATCTTCTGTTGATGTGTATTGTCATAATTTTTGCCAATACTATTCTGTTTTTAACATTGTTTTGTAATTTGACTGGAAGTCTAGGGTGTGATGCCTCCTGTTGCGTTCTTGCGGCCCAGGTTCGCTTTTGTTATTCTACGTCTCTTCTGGTTCCATATGAATTGCAGGATTGTTTTCTTCAGTTCCGTGAGAAATAAATATTTGGATTGGAATGGAACGGAATAGGTATTTGGATTGGGATTGTGCTAGTATGAGTATCAGTTTTGGAAGTAAGGCCATTTTGACCACATTGGTTCTACCTTTCAAGAAATAGGGAATATCTTTCCATTTTCTGATATCTTCTTTTATTAGTTAGTTAGTTAGTTTATTTATTTATTTATTAGTTATTTATTTAATCTTTTTGAGACAGGGTCTTGTTATGCAGTTCAGGTTGGCCCTGAGCTCACTTTTGTAGCCCAGGCTGGTCTTGAACTTGCACTAATCCTCCTGCCTCAGTCTCCCAAGTGCTGAGATTCCAGGCGTTCACCGCCATGACTGGCTTGTTTCTCTCTCTTTTTAATAATGTAGTAGTTTTTCATTGTAAAGATCTTTCATTTCCTTAGTTAAGTTAATTTCTCAGTATGTAATTTATACCTTGTTGCTGTTCTGAATTGTATTATTTCCCTGATTTCATTCTTAAGTTTATTAATGAAGTACAGGAATGCTAATAACATTTGTGTATTTATTTTATATCTTGCTACATTACTGTCTTTGTTTATTGATTGTAATAGCCATTTGGAGGAAATGTTGGGTCTTCTATGTACAGGAAAATGCCATCCTCCTATTTAACCTCCTATTTCCTGTGTATACCTCTTCTTCTTCTTCTTCTTCTTCTTCTTCTTCTTCTTCTTCTTCTTCTTCTTCTTCTTCTTCTTCTTCTTCTTCTTCTTCTTCTTCTTCTTCTTCTTCTTCTTCTTCTTCCTCCTCCTCCTCCTCCTCCTCCTCTTCTTCTTCTTCTTCTTCTTCTTCTTCTTCTTCTTCTTCTTCTTCTTCTTCTTCTTCTTCTTCTTCTTCTTCTTCTTCTTCTTCTTCTTCTTCTTTCTTCTCCTTTTTTGCCTGATTTCTCTGACTAATGTATTGAGCAATATATTCAAAATGAGTGGTGACAGCAATGATACTTATAGTGTTCCATATCATAAAGGGAAAGCTCTCAGCTTCTCCTTACTTAAAATAGTGGCTATTAATTTGTCATCAGTGGGCTCCTCAGTGACTCATTAGATTATTTCTTTGAGTTCCCTCTTTCTCTGATGTCAAAATTTACAACTAGTAACTCCCTATTAGGAATTCTTATCGGTTCTGGTATGCTATCCTGGATTTATCGTTTGGTTGTTGGAACTATCTAACTGTTCTCTTGATGTCTTCTGTGACCCACTAGTTATTCAACCTGATACTGTTTAATTTCTATTTGTTTGCATAATTTCTGTGGTTTCTTTTCCATAGGTTCTAATTTCATTGCACTATGATCTGGAAAAAGGATAACACAAAGGGCAGTTGCTCTTAGTATTTCCTATTACTTTTTACTATTTCTTAACAAATATTAGTTATTCCGCAGCAGCAGATACTGCATGTTCCACCCAGATAACTTAGGGTCCCCTACTGTTTCAGCTCTTGTTCCCTGTCCTCCCAGCTTCACTTCCACTTTGCTGTTAGGATGCTGCAGCAGCTCAACTTCTAGTCCCTGAAATCTGAAGTTTATATGTTTTTTCAGCTCCTTGCCTCTTCCCCTCCCTGCTAGGACTCTTTATAAATTCCTGAGTGGCACAGGAGCAAGAAGTTCTTGTCGTCCTTGGCTTAGAGTTTATGTATATGGGAAATGGCAGACTGAGGTATAATTTATACTGTGGTCTTATCCAAAAGGATCCATCTGATAGTCGGATTCTGAAAGTTCTCTTTTTGCTGTGGTCTTTTCCATCTCCTTCCCTTCCCCAATCCTCCCCTTTCTGCTTTGGGACAGCACATACTTATTTCATGATTCATTTCTCAAGAACCCAATTGCCCTTTTGCTGAGCTTGTTCTGCTGTCCAATCACGTTTAATTATTTAATTCTTACCAAAAATTCCAATGCAGTGAACGTCAGAGAAACAAATTAATCCAAGAAATAACCAGTTAATTTCATGAAATAGCTAGTAAACGTTACAGCTTTGATTTGAACAGAGATTCATGCAACCCTAGTACCTGCTTATTTGAACCATGGCACTGAAACACTTCAATAGTAAAAGGTTGATATTGAGTCAAAAGTTTCATCATAAAAGGATAACCAAGAGTTGATTTATGAATAAGAATAATTAGACCCACAGTCACAGTGCTGAAGAGGCTGAGACAGGAAGATCACTAAGTGTTCAAGCTGTGTAGCAAACTCTGTACCAAATAAATAAAAGATAAAAAAAAATATGAATTCACATCCACCTATTACTTGGTGTGTGTATTAGAAAATTTTCTTAGTTTTTCTAAGAATTAGTTTCTTTCCTTATATAATCAGAAACTGATATCTGTTTTTAATATCTGAATCTATCATCTGTTACAAGTTATAACAGAGGAATGTGATGGATTGAGGACTGCTTTGCAATTGTAAGTTATGAAGGAGGGCATATAGACTTGGAATGTGTATTTAACACTGGACTCAACAACGAACAGTGGCTTAGGGCTGAAGTGTCTTCTGGGAAATGAGAATGATCACATATCTTCATACAGTAGGTAAATCAAATGCTTTGTGGGCTCTGTCATAAAAGTCAGTGAGGTCTACTGTCCAGCACGGAGCCTTTGCTTGTCGAACATTCATTACATCTATCCTCTTCTTTATGCTTCTTCTTCACACAGATGGTTGGACTTGAGTTGTCCCAAAATCCTGGAGCTGTTTACACTTTTTCCTAAATTCTTGTTCACAGAGAAAATAGATTTGTATGTATGTGCAGTGCTTGTGTCTGGGTGCGTACGTATGTAACATACTCAGTTGCACATATTTCGATTAAGCTTTGCTTTCATCTTTTGGTGTCCTTTCATCTTCATAATTTTTAATGTATATTTTATTTGAAATCAATGTCAGAAACTGTGCACAAACAGCTTGTTTATTCCATCATTTTCCATTCTCCAGTCAACTTTGCATCTTGTATGCAACTTTTTCTTTTCTCACTAAATTCTTTTAATTTGCATTAGTTTTAACTAAAACGCTAAGAAAATAAAACATTTATGCTGTATGTGTGTAGGGGTATTTGAACATCTGTGTGGTGTTCTCAGCATCAGGGACATAAACATACCTGGAGTACTATATATTTGGACATCAGCTTCCAGGGACCCATCTTACTTTCTTGAGAAGCAGCATAAAATCTCAGACTTACCTGAAAGACCTTTCAAGTTTCTCATTTGCAAGTAGAAAAGCTGAGAGACTTGGGGGCCAGGTAGATAGCTCAGTGGAATAAGTACTTGCTTGGCAAGCACAAGGTCCTGAGTTCAATCCCTGGTAACACCAAAAAAAAAAAAAAAAAAAAAAAAAAAAAAAAAAAAAAAAAAAAAAAAAAAAAAAAAAAAAAAAAAAAAAAAAAAAAAAAAAAAAAAAAGAAAAGCTGAGAGACAGCAAGGTGCTGTTTGAAACTAGAGCCAAAAACTATTTATATCCAATCCAAGTATTTTCCACTATGTTTCCTAGGATAGGTGAGAGATATCAAGTTCCTATACAATGCATTTACAAATATGTACAGTCATTACTCATAGTATATTTGTTTCTTCTGTGCACCTGTCAACTCTTCAGGCTTTCTCATGATGTTGTTTTTGTTCAGTTGAAGCCTGGTTCTACTTTTGGTTTCTGACATTGGCATCTTTGTTAGATTATACAGGATTGAAGAAGATTTTGGAGTTTATAGTGTTAAATCTCTTTATAATAAAATCCAAATTTTGGAAAAGTTAGAGCTTAAAATTCATAAGCTTTGGATTTTAATCATGCCTATTCCTGATTACAAAAGCTTGGAAGATTTTTGTTTTTTTTGATCTTTCAGTTACTTCATCTAATGATAACAATGTCTATGTTGAAAAGCAGTTGAAAAATGGAATTCTAGAGCACCAGCAAACCACGAATCTAGAGGCTGACTTGTTAATTACTTTTACAGGGGCCTTCGTAAAGTAAAAATAAATTACACAAGGCATTTGGTTTGCTATGCAAGTCAGGACACATAACACAAGACAAATTATTTAGCAGTGTTTTAAGAGTACATAGATAAGTAAGAATTGCTGCTTTATTTTTTTATCAGGGAAATATAGTTTAAAAATATCAAAATGAACTTATTTGCTTTGCAAAAATAATATTGAGAGGAAAGATTGATTTTTCCCTGATATCTCCACCTTCCATAAAAGTACAAGGAAGAGTAGAATGTCCCCTTATGACTTTTTGTTCTCATTTTCTGGGAACTAAGCCATCTTTATTGAAAAATACACATGACAGAGACTGCCCTAGAACACTGTCACCTTTGGATATGCCATCCATCTGTGTCATCCAAGCTCAGTACCCTAAGTACCAAAAATACCCTAACACAAAACAACTCAAGAAAGGAACCTTCAATAGGTTGAGCATCTGTTTTGTCTTGGCAACCACCCTGGGTTCTTTCAAACACATTATTCTATAAGTACATTATTTTATTTAACTTTTAGAAGAGAAGCATGCTAAATATGATTACTTCTATTTGATGGATGAGGCAACTGAAGGTTCACAATATTTTCTGTAAAATTCTGGAAAATAAAGTACCTGCAACATTGCAGACATCATAAAACATGAGCCCAACTTCTCATATCTGTTATATACTATATATATATATATATATATATATATATATATATATATATATATGGAGTATAGATGTTTTTCCAACAAACTTTTACTTTCAAATGCAATTAATGGGCTCGATTTGATCCACAAGTTCACATTTACTGACTTCTGGTCCACAGTGGCTGTGCCATTAAGCCAGTGTTTAATGCTAGTATGTCTCTGTTTAGATCTCTTGTACTTTCCACTAATCTGTACTGCCCCTTTAATAAGTTTGAAGTGTAAGAGGAAGCTCAGACCCTTTCTCCTAATTGTGCTCTCAGAGTTTCCAAGGGTTAAAGGCAATTCACAGGGTATGAACTGGTACAACTGGGCATTCAAGGGAAGCTCTTAGAATCAGAGGCTTTGTATCTGGATGGAGGTTGTGAATCAAGTAGGCCTAATATGTGTGGCCATATGGAGCCACATGAAGCCTGACCTCAATAATCCAGATGTACTGATTGTACAGCTATGCTCTCCAGCCTGGACCAAGTCCCCATGAAGACTTTGGGTTCCCTTTGAACAACTCACTAAGGCTTTTTTCAGGATCACTCTAAATCCGCTTTTCTGCAGGCAAAGAATGTGGCATGCCTCAAAGGTGAAGGCAGCACCAGAGCCGGGTCTTAGATCAAGCAATAACAGAATCTTGATGTGGCCAGTGCCTCTCAGTAAATCCACACTCCATTGCCTTTGAAAAATAGCCCAATTATACTCAATTTCAGTGTGCAGATAATGGACGCAGCAATATGACCTCACACCATAAATCCCCCACACATAAACATTCCCTGTACAATTAGTTTTTGCACTAAGCTGCCCTCATCTATGGGAAACAAATAGTTGTATCTATCACCAGGGGTGTCACAAAACAGTTGCAGAAAAGACCACACTCTGTATCAGTCATGAAACACTGATCAAGTTTCTGATTTAGGAAATATTTTAGACAGGAGAATATCTGAAAGATGGAACCGTACTGGACAGAACTCAGCTGTTTTCCCCCAACTGGTCAGTGTAACCTTCTCAGTCAATTTAGATGAGAAGCAGGAGGAGGGTCCCAAATTTCCAAACATCAAGTGGGGCAAGGAGGGAAGAATATCACCCCTGAGGAAGACCACTTGCTTTAAAGCCAGGGTCTCACTCTGTAATACACTGCAGGCTGGGCTTGGCAGGAAGTTTGGCTAAATGTAGGACACCTGGTGTCTTGGACTATAGACTAGCTCTTCATTCTCTTCCCCACGCCCCCTCTTTTTTTTTTTTTTTAAACCCCTGTCGTATATTAAGTACAGGAGGAGATCCTCCCAGAGGCAGATGAAAGAGCTTTGATCCCTTGAAAGAATAAAGGCCATTATCTCTCTCCTTACCTGTCCCTACCAACTTCATCTGGCCAAAAAGAGTGTATAAAGTTTGTTAAGGCAGAGGATACCTAGACTCACTCATCTGATAGAGTTGTGAGTGTTTATATAGACTTTTAATAATGACAATAGTAAGAGTTAATATTTTTAGACCTTTTATTAAAGAAGGTATTGGGCTGTCAAGAAGCATCTCTTAGGATCTTCAGATATTAGAGAAACTTTACTATATATGCTCAACTTTCTCTGTCTCTGTCTCTCTGTCTCTCTTCTTTCTTTCCTTCTCTCTTTCTTTCATTTTTTGAGACAGAGCTTCACTATGCAGTTCAGGCTGGTCTGGAACACACTTTGTAGCCCAGGCTGGCCCCAGTCTCACATAAATCCTTCTGCCTCAGCCTCCAGAGTGATGAGATGACAGGCGTGCCCCACCACACCCGGCTCATTTTATTTATCTGTCTCCAAGTTGAAGCTGAGGCACATGCAAGTGAAGTCTCTTGTTCCATCTTACTTGGTTAATATAGAACAGACACGTGACTGGAAACCTCAGGTTTTGCATCTGTACGATTAGGATAGAAGTAACTACCCCACCTATGGAAAATATCATCATGTGAGTCACATGAGCTAAAATATACCAAAAGTATGTGGAAGTCTAAAAATATTGTGTTGGGTACTAGGTTTGGTTGCTGTTAATCTCTGAGTCTTTTTTTTTTTTTTGTTTTTTTGAGACAGGGTCTCGCTATGCAGTTGAGGCTGGTCCTGCGCTCACTTTTGTAGTCCAGGCTGGTCTCGAACTCGCACCAATCCTCCTGCCTCAGCCTCCCAAGTGCTGGGATTACAGGCGTGAGCCACCATGCCCAGCTTTATCTCTGAGTCTTAGTTTTCATACCTGGAACATGTGTTCCAAATAATCACTTGAACAGAGGAATATGACATATTTATGTGTTCCATAGAAGGTGGGTAGTGACAAATATTCTGTTTCACCTGAGTGACAGCGGCAGTAAGAACAGCATGGAGCAGAGGCATCAGAGATGAGCAGAGGCGTGGGAGTGGAGTGTGGTGAAGGTGCTTGGAAAGACCCCTGTCTCATTCTCCTCTTTGCTCATACAGTGTGCCCTCCTAAGCCTGCATCAAGAGCCTTCAGCCTCTTGCTGCTCATTTTCTCTGGTTTCTGGTCCCATGTGCTACCTCTCCTTCCTCCTCAGTGACACGATGTTACGAGCTTTCATTGTTTCCCAGGAGCGTCATATAAGAATATGCAAATCTCTGGACTCAAGGAAGTGGGAAAACCAACTTTTACAGCTTTATTTTAAAAGATGGAAAAATACAAACGCCAATTATAGACGACAGTGGAGTTCATTTTATTAACCACATACGTTGCTTGTTTACTTCACTGACACTGTGGTCCTGGCCTCTACTGAATCTGCTACCTCCTCTTTAGAGTAGAATTTTTGCCAGGAAGAAGACATTATCTGTGCTAGGAGTAGAAATGACCGTTTTCCTCTCTCTTGCTTCTGAGTGGAGATAAAACATTTCACCTGTGGTTACAAAGTCCAACATTCCAAGTTCCAAGTCTTCCCATTCTGTATAAAATTTCTCCCTTGCTATCCTTTCTCTGATTGAACCCCTTTGTTTGAGGACAGCTGAGCTGCCCCAGGAAGTCTCAACCTCAAACACCTCAATGGGCTGAGTTGGTTTCCCTTAATCTGTTTTCCTTCAGCACCATATGTTCATTTATATCAAAGAACATTTTACAATCGTTACTGTACTTGCCCATCTATTCTATTAAAACATAAGCTTTTACAAATCATTGCATTTTTCTGTACTATCCAGGTGCTATCAAATCCCAGTGTCTTTGTATGTGGTATTTCCTCTGTCTAGAATGCTCTCTTCTTCTACCTGAAGCATTATTCTTAGCACAGATAAATGCTAATAATCTTTCAGGACTCTCAAATACTCCATCTTCCATGAGATCTTCTATGGATTTATTTTTCTTCTGGTTTTGTTCCCCAAATCCACATTGTCATAGAAAAATGATGAACCATAGTGTATAGCAGTGTGTAATTTGTCTCTCACACCAGACTGCGTCTAGTGTCAGGAAGATTCTTCAAAGAAAAGAAAGTTATTCTTCACAATTTTAGAATTAAGTGGTAATGCTAGGGATATGGTAGATTGCATATTTATATGGATGGATGGATGTATATATGTACACACATATAAACATATCGGAGATAGGAAGCTTGACCAAGAAAATGTTACACAGGACTGGCTGGTCTGTCTCAGTCTGTTCACTTTAGAAGACGTACACTGAGGACATAGCACGCAGCACTGTGGTCGGCATTCAGGACATAAGCAAAGCCTCCCTGTGCTTTAACTAGAGCAGGAGTGTGAAGCGTTAATGATTAACTTCAACCTACAATAATTTAGTTCTTTTGCAAAAGCTGTATGAGAAAGAGAACGTGTGAGACAAGTGCTTTGCAACAGTACGGGGAAAGAAAGACTACCGCAGGCACAAAAGCCTAAATAGAAAGCACAAATCTCCCACTGATGGAGGGAGCTGAGGCTGGCATACAGAACATGCAGGACAGATTGGGAAAATGAGGCGTGGGCAACCAATCAGATCATTTGAAAGGAATATCGGAGATAAATCTAGCAATATCACATTAGTAAAAAGCTCAGGGATTTGTGATTGGTGGGAGAAATTCACTGAATATTTCTGAGCAGGCAGATTCATGAGCCTAATAGATTGTTAGGCGATTGGAGGGGTGCTTCTTGGTATTACTGCTGGCCGAGGCAGCTACGAACTATTTAGATAGGAGGAAAGAGGTTAAAAGTTTTTATTCTGAAATTGCCGTCATGATGCTTATTTTCACTTTTCATCCCCATTACACTTTATAGCTCGGGGTGTGTGTGTGGGAGGGAGTGAACTTGTATTTTCTGTTATTCTTGTGCCAATTCAGGTGTAAACATTTTGAAAATGAAGATTGCTGCTTATTTTGTTTGCCTTCTCTGGAGCCTAGCACAGAGTCAAGTGCAAAGTAGGTTCTACATGAATCCTTACCGAGTGGATGCATGTGTGCATAACAGGATGAATGACTTCAAGAGAAGAATCCAAATCACCCCAAACACTGGGTGCTGCAGCCCTTGTCCCAGGCTCGAGCATCATAAGCACATCCGGAGCAAGTCTGACTCTGCCACTTCCTCCGTCTGTGGATTCATGCAGTTTTCTTCCTTTCCTGAGTGTCAGATTATTTTTCCTGCCGATATGGGGCTAATAACCCTTACTATCTCACAGCTGTAGTGAAGACCAAAGGAAGCTCTGTAAATAAAGGATGTGGCTTTTTACCAGCATCAGGTGTGGACTCATTAAGGACTGTAACCTAAAATGTTTATAATCATCTATTGATGACAGGCCAGGCAGGAAGTGATCTCTTACTTTTCTTACATCTATTATTATTAAATGTGGAAGACACAAGGGCGGGGAAGGACTTGTGTATGTGGCTGATGCTTTGAGTTGCAAGGAAGTGTTGCCCTGAGGCTCAAGAAGCAAGCTCAGTCAAGCCATGACAAGTTTTCCACAACTTGGGGAGAGGGGTACAGATATACACGGTCATCGTCTTCAATCCCAAGCATCTTTTTATCCGAGGTCTAATTCTTTAGCTCATTCGTTGGCTTTACAAGTAGTAAATGTCTTAGAAAATGCATGCGATTCCCAGCAATTCTGGCTGCATGGATGGCAGATTTGTGTGTGTGTGTGTGTGTGTGTGTGTGTGTGTGTGTGTGTGTGTGAGAGAATACAGGTTGCTTCCTCAGACTCCTCTTTTCGGCAGGAGTGAGCACCCAGCTGGGACTGACTTGAGCCGACTTGCAAAACTCTATCTACACATGCGTTCTCTGGGAGCAAAAGAAGTCCCTTGCTGGTGGTGCTAGAAATCAATAGTTTTTACTCTGTTTGAATGTGGGAGGTCTGCAGCTGGCCGCGCAAGGGGAATCTGAACTGAGAGAGAGCATCAGAGGCCGCATTTGGCTTCAATGACTAGGAGCTGCGTCAGAGTTCAAGTTGTGGGCTTTGTCCAGGTTTTCCTTCCTCCTCTTCTCTCTTCTCTTCTCTTCTCTTCTCTTCTCTTCTCTTCTCTTCTCTTCTCTTCTCTTCTCTTCTC
>PVJA010025482.1:0-13476 GCA_004027025.1 Myocastor coypus
ACACACACACACACACACACACACACACACACACACACACACACACACAAGCACACAATGCAAGCTAGCAACTTCCTCCACCACCCTAGAATCTTGATAAATATGTGGGATAGGAAGATGAGAAGAGAGAAGAGAAAAAGCCAAGGAATGACCACAAGATAGTCTCCCCAGGTATAGGTTTCCTCCTAGTCCAATGCTTAGGCACACTTGAATCTTTTTTTTCTTGTAGTACTAGGGATTTACCAAAGGGTCACATGTGCTAGGCAAGTGCTATACTGCTGAGCTACATCACTAGCCTCACATTTGAATCTTTTTTTTTTTTTTTTTTTTTTTTTGTGGGACTGGGGTTTGAACTCATGCATGACCTTGCACTTGCCACGCAGGCACTTGTGCCACGGAGCTGTCTTCCCAGCCCCCATTGTTATTTTTTGATATTTGCTTTGTATGTATGTATGTATGTATGTATGTATGTATTTATTTATTTATTTATTTTTGTGGGACCGAGGATTGAACTCAGACCGTTGTGCTTGCCAGGCAAGTGATTATTCTACTGTGCTATTTCCCTGGCCCCTATTTTATTTGTGTATTCTTTTTTAGTAAGGGCCTACAGGGTCAATAGGGCTTCACTACAAAGATCGACTTGCAGTGATCTGCCTGTATTCAGCCTCCCGAAGAGCTGGGATCATAGGTGAGTGCCTCCATGCCCAGTCTCAATTGACATCTCAGCACACCCCTGGGGTGGGGCTCTCACACAGCATGCAGGGCTCAAACCCAGGCTGCTGCATTGGCCTAAGCAGGTGCTTTAATCTGCTGAGCTATTCAGGAGGCCCTATTTGCTTCATTATTTTATTTATTTATTTGTTTGTTTGTTTGTTTGTTTGTCTTTTTGAGACAGGGTCTCGCTATGCAGTTCAGGCTGGCCTTGAGCTCACTTTTGTAGCCCAGGCTGGTCTCAAACTCGAACCAATCCTCCTGCCTCAGTGTCCCAAGTTCTGGGATTACAGGCTTGCACCACCATGCCCAGTTTTGCTTCATTTTTAGTACCCACTCTTGGATTCCCTTTATAGTCAACATGCTATGATCCATGCTTTTGTGTTTGTGTGGTGCCGGGATCCTTTGCATGTTAGGTAAGTGAAGGCACGCCCTGCAGCCAGCACTACCCCAGTCCCTTTTATGGGGGACAGGGATGGACCTCAATTCATAGTCCAGGTACCCAAGTGCTCTCTCTCTACAGAGCCCAGCCTGGTGCCCCGCATGCTGGGATTACACACTTAGGCTTCTGTACTCAGCCATTGTTCTTTTTTTTTTTTTTCTTCCAGCCATTGTTCTAATGTCCAAATTGTTCCACATTTGGTCAGTTGGCATCCTTTGTGCTCACTCCTATGCCTTCGGACATTTTGTCTTTGTTCTTTAAGCAATTTTTTACTTTTGGGTTCAATAAGATGTTCCAGACTAATGCTTGGGACTTTGCCAGCCTTATTTCCCAATTAGCACTGGATCTTTTTTTTTTTTTTTTTTAATAGCCGGCTCAGCCTGCCCTGGGGGTGGGGCTGGTGCAGCATGTGGTGCCAGGCCGAGATCCCTGTGGTTGCCTATGCTTGCCTAAGCAGGTGCTTTAGACCACTTAGCCATCTTGCCGGCCCCAGATTACTTTTTGTAAGGTTAAAACACAAGGGACTTCTGTATGACTGACTCAGATTGACTGAAATCTCCAGTTTTTGAGAAAGCAAGTCTATTTTGGGATCTATCTACTTCCTTAAAGTTTCAGTTTGATTATGTGGCACTTAGCATTCCACTTTGCTTTCTCTGGCCTGTTGGGCCTAATGCAGAAGATCTGTTGAAAACACTGGCTTCCCAATCATCTCATTTTACCAAATTTTTAAGTCCTCATCTCCCAGTGGAAAAGTCAGCAACTAAGCCAGGTGGCCCAAGCTTTGTAATGTCTGTACCACAAAAGTTAAATTAAATTTAACAAAAACTGGAACATAGCTCAAGGCAGACACCCTGAGTTCACTCTCCAGAACTAAAAATAGAAAGGAATTCTGGAGGTAAAGGGCTAGAGATGGTCCTAGGTTTAACACTCTAGCACCCTCCAGCACTGGAAAAGAAAAATTGCTAGATGATTGCTGGAATTCTGCTTTTTGTAGAAGGTATTGTGATTCTCTTTGAACTACGTTTATGTGCTTCTTGTTGGAACTTTCTACATGAATAAGGTATTTGCTCCCTTTTCCTTTTCTTTCTTTTTTTTTTTCTCTGTCGGGGAGGATACCAGGAATTGAACTCTGGACCTCACATTTGGTAGGCAGGAGCCATGCTGCTGAGCTACATCCCTATTTCCCACAACACTTTAAAGGTGAAAGCTGTTATAATAAAAGTATAAACTAGAAATAATAAAGGCTTAAATTAGGACACTGTTGGGATGGCAGGAAGGGGAAATAATTTGAAATTTTAAGTGGATAAACCAGGCATGTGCCTTTAAACTTAGATACTCAGGAGGCTGAGGCAGGAGCACTGAACATTCTGTCCAACTTGGGTAACACAATAGTTTAGCAAGCCTGACTCAAAATAACACAGAAAAAGGACTGGTGATGTAGTTCCCAGTCTTAGTGGTGCACAGCTATAATCCTAGCACTTGGGAGGTTGAGGCAGGAAGATTCCTGTAAGTTCAAAGCCAGCCTGGGCTACAAATTTCAAGGACAGGCTAAACTGTATTGTGAGACCCTGTCTCAAAAAAACAAAAAACTTGGGGTCAGGAATGTAGCTCAGTGGCATAGTGCCTGGCAAGTGTGAGGTCCTGAGTTCAGTTCTTAGTACCAAAAAACAAAACAAAAACCCAAGCAAACAAACAAAATTCACAACAAACAAACAAACAAACAAAAAGACTGGGTTCAATCTCCAGTACTGCTCTCTACAAGGAGAAAATCAACCAGCATTTTGCTTCTCCCAGGTAAGCACTGTTACTTTGGAAGCCCTTCAGTTCTATGGCTATTCCTGGGGCTCCAGCTGATAGGGTCTGCTCACAAAACCCGACCCCAGTTTCACTTTGCCTTTCCAGATTCCCAGCTGCGTCTGAGACGGCTCTCTAGGATGCTGAACTCCAAGCCTTTGGCTGATCTTCCTATCTATCTCACAGACCTGTGTTCCAGACACTGGGACTGGACTCCAGCCTACACCTGTCCCAAGTGCTGCCGTAATCACTGTGCCTTGATCTGCTGTGCAATGAGACCACAGACCCCTGGATTTTTTTTTTCCCCCTGTGCTGGGGTGAACCCAGTTCCTTGCACACATGCTAGGGAAGCATTCTACACTGAGCTGTGCCCCAGCCTAGACACCAAAATGTTTACATAACTTCCTAATGTTTATGGAGTGCTTCCTCTGTGTGAAGTCGGTTAGCATTAATCCCCGTGGACTACTTTCTATACCCCACTCAAATCTGATCCTGTTCAAACCACTTGGGCCATTAGAATCTCTGCCACTAGATACTGCAATTCCTTTATGTTTCTTTTGAGACAGGGTCTTGCTATGCAGTTCAGGCTACCTCTAAAACTCACTGTGTTGCCTGGGCTGGATTAGAACCTGAAAGAATCCTCCTGCTTCAGCCTCCTGAGTGCTGGGAGTTTGTTTTGTGGTGGTGTTCTGGGATCCTAGGCCTTGCACATACTAGGTCAAGTGTTTTATCACTGAGCTACATCACTAGCCCAATTCCCTTCTTAGCTCTGTGCCCAGGATGACCACTTCCAGGATCACTCTGGTCACCTGATATTTTTGGCCACAAAACCTTTATGTTTTAGGTACAATATCCTGAGCTTAACCACAGTCTTAATCCTGCTGATCTCCCAGCCTACAATTCTTCCCTCGTTTTTCTGTCTAGAAAAACTTGTTTTTTCTCATAGTGAACACATCTTCTGAATAGACTTTTTCCACTCCTCTTGGAAAAAATAGCTGTTTCTGTGCTAGGTGACCAGAGGAGGTTTGTAGAGGGGGTTTCTGACCTAGAACTTACCTCACAGGGAGATTGGTTTTACCATACTTCCCCCTCCCTTGGGACTGAGTCCAGGAGGCCTTGAGTTAAAGCCCCCAGCACTTTTTCTTTTCTTTTTTGTCTTTTTGAGACAGGGTCTCACTATGCAGTTTGGGCTGGCCTTGAGCTCACTTCTGTAGCCCAGGCTGGTCTTGAATTCGCACCAATTCTCCTGCCCCAGCCTCCCAAGTGCTGAGATTAAGGCATATGCCACCATGCCCAGCTACACTTTTTCTTTTTTTATTTTATTTTATTTTTTTCACTTTTTCTTTTCTTGAGAAAAGGTCTTGCTAAGTTCTCCAGGTTGAGCTGGAACTCCTAGTTCTCCTGCCTTAGCCTCCCAAGCACCCAATGCCCAGCTGAGCAAAAAGGAGAAAAGGGCCTGGAACAGGCTGGTTGTCCTCAGGAACATCTACCAGCCTAGCTTGTGAAAAGAACAGGCTTGGAAGATACCTGCTGGGAATCTTTGAAGCAAGGAGACAACTTAAGCACATTTAATAATTGTGTTCTTGATTGTTGTGGACAAGCTAAGCAGCTTGACTACATGTGTTCTCTGTGTGGAGAAGCACCTCAGAGGTCAACCCGCCAGAACGTTACTGCCATTTTTCTACTACGAACTGTGTAAGCACTTGTCATAACGGCTCTGATTGTGTTATGTTTCTATGGCAGGCTGCCTTATTTTTTCCCCTCTAGCAGCAAGCAGTGGATCTGAAACATGGCAGATTGCATAAGTGGTTGCAGCTTCACAGATGTCCTGCAAAATTATCTTTTTAAAGAAGCTTCTACATTATCTTTTACAAGATACCTCTAGAAACAAGCAAGATATTAACATTCAAATTTCAACTACTCTTGTCCAGAATAAGCTAACTGGGATAAACAAGAGGATATAGTTCAAGCTCTCCTTCCTCAAAGCTCTGCCTGGGGAAGGTGACGGGGTTACTTCCCGCCAACCCATCCTCACAGGCCAGCTCCACCCGCCCATCCCCGGGCGTGGCCGAGCGCGGCGCCTTTAAGAAGGGGGCGGAGCGCAAGTGGAAAGACAAAGCCCCTGGCCGCGCGCTCCCCTCCCCCCCTCCGGCGCACCACACGGACAGTGGTGCCCGGATGTCGGTGTCGCCGTCGGTGACAGATGGCGCAGTGTCTGTTTAAGTTAGAGTGCTCCGCTGGCCTGACCTCCTTGAGCTTTCAAGGCCTTTCGGTTCCCCGCTGTCCCGCACTTTTAACTCCACCGCGGGAGGTCCGCACGTCTGTCACCAGCGCTTACATAACGTGACCTTTCACCTCTTCAGACTGCCCTCTCGTGCACTGCAACCTAACTACGCGGCAGGGCCAGGAGGGCGGGATCCAAACGCAGAACGACAGCTGGTGAGAGCCAATTAATAGTGAGCGCTGACCAGCTGTCCGCCTATTGGCGCATTCTCCACCGGCGCCACTGGGGAGCAAGTTAGTGTGTGCCGTGGCCCGGCGGGAGGGAGGAGGGGAATCTCCCGCCATTTTTCAATAATTTCCTCCGGTGTTACTGAGGAGTCGTAACTGCTCGCCGCGGGGATCCATAGCGAAGGTCGGCCGAGGGTGAGAGAGGCTGCTGTGAGTTGCAGTAGTGTGCGTGGGAGCTTATGCGCGTCCTCGCGCCACGCTCCATGGCTGTCGTGCGGTCGCACCGGTCGTGAGCCGGAGTTCGCGCCGCCCTCTCACCCCTCCCCTCCCCCACCGCCCCGGTAGCCAGGCGCTCGCTCGGGGCCCGGGGCCTAGTGCTGCGCCTCGGGGCCGGGGAGGAGCCGTGCGACCCGCGCTTCCGCCGCCGCCGCCTCCTCATCCGCCGCGATGGCGCCGCTCTTGGGCCGCAAGCCTTTCCCGCTGGTGAAGCCGCTGCCCGGAGAGGAGCCACTCTTCACTATCCCACACACGCAGGAGGCCTTCCGCACCCGGGAGTATCCTTTCCTAGCTGCGCGGGGCCCACCGGATACCCGCAGGCTGCGTCGGGCCGGGGTGGGAGGACGGGCCCGGGGCTCTGAGACCCAGATAGCTGTCAGCAGTGCCCGCGGGCTGGGTGCCCAGCCTGCCTCGAGCCGCCGACTGGGTCCCGGATCCGGGCTGTTAGCCAGGCCCGCTTGAGCTGCTCCGAGCCGCGCGCCTCCATCCTTCTTCCCCAGCCCCGCACTTTGTCCCTGGGCTTACCGACGACGCGCACACCTTCGTGCTCCCTTATTTGGCGGCGTCAGGCCCCAAGTACCGGGGAGAACACTGGCTTTAACCTTCGCGAGATTTTCTTCACTCCTTAAAAAATGTAAATGAAACCGTCGACTTAAGTTTTGAAATTGTACCCGCGTGGCCTCGTGATTCAGCTCGTGCGAGTCTCGATTGCGTCTCTGATCTCTGCTAGGGCAGTGATGTTTTCTCCCGAGTGGACATTAGGCCAAGGATGGGCTGACAGGACTGGGAGGTCCATTTGAAAAGAGAAAGGGGTAAAAGCTGCTTTAGAGGACCGGAGCTCATGCTATCTTATTGAGAATACATAGGTTTGGAATTTTGAAGGTTTATAAGGAAATTCTTTGAAAAATAAAATTAAAAGTCAATCAAGATCTACTAGTTTCATGTTTTATTTTTGGAATATAAAGCTAACGTTTTAAATAGAAAGCTGCTACTCTGCTGATAACTAGCATTTCTTGCACAGTCACACAGCAGTCTTTCAACTGTAGGTTCTGTGACTTATTTTTTTTTATTTTTATTTTTTTTGCGGATGCCCGGTGAGTCATTTTTAAGGCATATATGTAAAAAGAGGTAGGTTCTGGGGTTAAGCCTGATGGATTACTAGTTTTGTCAGCTCTTTGCCTTTTCTGTAAAATGAAATTTAATAGTTTCTGTTTACTTCTGTATGGAAAGAAGTGTTTGGGTGAGCTGTTTCATTTCTCCTTGATCTTTAATGGTATACTTAATGGGATAATTGAATTTTTGTTTGACTACAGCTAGGAGTTTGTGCAAAGAGACTTAGGGGAAAAAGAGTCCGTGTTATACAGGGATTGTCTTGACAAAGATTATTATAGCCCTAGGCAAGGTAGTGCTTGCCTATAATCCCCAGCACTTTGGAATGCTGAGGCAGGAGAATCCTTGCAGTTAGGAGGTCATCCTAACTATATAATAGGACCCCATCTCAAAAAAACAAACCAAAAACAAAAGTATGTATGCCTACAGCATCTAGGACCTGAAATGAATCTTGGAGATAGATGATTTAATCAGCCTCCTGGTTTGCAAAGTAGACGCAGGAAGACCTGTCTAGGTCACAGTCTGGTGAGAATCAGGATTATACACAGCCCAGTGGTTTTCCTGCCTCATCCCTGTAAGTCAGTCAAGAAAGTACAGTTCTGAGGATCAAGCCTAGGGCCTCACAGCCATGAGCTGTACCACAGAGCTGTATTTTCTAGCTTCTCCACTTAGAATTAGTCTACTTTGTGTCAAGTTTGCAATGTGAGATTTAATTGGTGTGGTGATGGTACTCCTGTGTAATCCTAGCACTGTGGGGAAGTGGAGGCAAGAGGATAAGATTATAAGATTGAGTCTGTTCTGAACAATTTAGTAACCTGGTGAGACCGTGCCTCACAATAAAACAAAAAGGGATAGGGATATAAATGTGCAGATCCTGGGTTAAATACCCAGAAAATGGGAGGGGGACACCTTAATATTTGGTACAAGAGTTATATCTCTTTTAAATACAGTATTGTTTTAAAGTTAATACTTTCTTTTACTAGTGGAGGGGCTAGGCATGATGACTCTTGTCTGCGCTCCCAGTACTTGAGAGGTTGACTTAGGAGGATCCTAAAATTGAGGCTGGTTTGGATTGTGTATTAAAAGGCTTGCTTTGATCAAATCTTCCCTTTAAGGGAATCTGGCAGTCTTTTCATATCACTTATTCTTTTTACTTTTTGTCTTTGAGACAGGGTGTCACTGTGCACTTCAGACTGGCCTTGGGCTCACTTTTGTAGCCCATTCTGGGAACTCCCACTGATCCTCCTGCCTTCCATGTGTGCACCACCATGCCCAGCTCATGTCATTTATTCTTTTAGTTACTGATAGTTATTCATACTAGTATTGAGTTCAGAGTTGTTTTTTTTTTAAGTTAATTTTTTTTTTTTTTTTAATGAACAGAATAGATTTATTGGGGGAAAGAAAGAAAGCTTCTGTTTGAAAGAGGAACAGGAGGGGCGCCGAGTGGGTTGTCCCCCTAAAAGTTAATTTTTCAAGTCTGGTTCCATTGGAGTGAGTATAAGAAACATGTTGTAGAAAGATAATGTGTTACAAATCTGTAATACACACTGTGTCAGATGAAAAGTGACCACAGATAACTAATTTAAGACTGACAGCTCAGGCTTTTCACGTAATTTAGTGAAATCATTGAAATATTTATTAAGAATTTTTTTTTAAGATGGCAGTTGGAACCGGGCATGGTGACCTAAGTTTGTAATCCCAGAACTCAGGAGGCTGAGACAGGAGGATTGTTGCAAGTTTGAGACCAGCCTGAGTTGCAGTGTGAGCTCAAAGCTAGCCTGAACTGCACAGGAGACCCTATGGTCTCAAAAAGCCCCCCCCCCCAAAAAATTGCAAACTGATATCTGAAATACTTTCAGTGGTATGTAATTTAATAAACATTTTTTTATTTCCCACAGCAGTATTTAGAACTTTTTAACAAAGGAGTCCTTTAAGTGTTTTACATTGGGGGAAATTGCTCTCTTGGGAATTTCTATAAGAGGAAGCATTGAGGATGGTTTTTAAACAGTTGTACTCAGTGGCTGGCAGGTTGGCATATTTATTAGACTATTAACTGATTTCATAAAGGAGAAAAATAATGGTTGGATAACAGCTGCATTTGAGGTATTGTTAGTCGAGAATTTGTATTTACTATGTTTTAATAGGATTTAATACTTCTAGCACCTTTTTTTTTTATTGTCTTTTTGAGACAGGGTTGCGCTATGCAGTTGAGACTGGCCTTGAGCTCACTTTTGTAGCCCAGGCTGGTCTCGAACTTACACCAATCCTCCTGCCTCAGCCTCCCGAGTGCTGGGATTACAGGCATAAGCCACCACGCCTGGCAGCACCTTTTGATTTTATCCATACTATAACAAGTTTATATATTTTGCTGACTTCAGACAGCCGGTATGTTCTTGGAAGTACATTGTATATCTTGAATAAACTTCCAGTAGAAGTTGTGAATAATTACCCATGTAACAACTGGGTGAATATATTGTTGATTATTATGTCATAGCTTTAAATCTATGGCACATTGCTTCTCAGGATAGTACCACAGCTAAGACTGGATCTTAGTTGAAGAACATGAACTGTTTTTTTAGACAGGTTCTCTCACTTTGTAGTGTATGAGCTCACTTTGTGTCCCAGGCTGGCCTCATTGTCTCAGTCTACCTTCTGGGTGCTAGGACTATAAGTATGCACCACTCAAGTCCTGCTGTTTGTGTTTTTGAGGCAGGATCTGTGTAGATTCAACTGGCCTATAAACTCAGTTCTACTTCAGATTCTTGAGTACTGGAGCAAGATGGGCTTTAATCAAAAAACTGAGCTACAACAGCCTGTTACATACTGTATTTTTATTGGTTGTTTCAGATGTCAGTTTCTAAAGTTTAGAAGCAAGTGTAAAATTGTATGAAAACATGTAGATAGTATGATAGGCTGCTATTCTTACATTTAAATGGCTGTGAGCAGGAGTAATAAGGGGCATGTTTTTTTCCCAGAGGTGGATAGTGGGAATTGAACTCAGGATCTCACCCTTGTTGGGCAGATGCTGCACCACTGAGCTATATATCTCCCAGCCCCTCACAGTATGTTTTAAGAGTTGGGTAGCTATACTTGCGGTTGACTTGCAGTTGCAAGACAGAATTTAATTTAAAAATATTTAACAGTGTTAGGAAGAATTATCTTACTGCCTTCACACTGATCTACATCCCCACTTTCTCTCTCTTTTTTTTTTTTTTTTTTTAAAGTCAGAACCTTGCTAGATTGCCAGGTTTTCTAGGCTGGGCTTGAACTTGCTGTTCTCCTGCTTCAGCCTCCCAGAATGTTGGGATAAAAAGGCATCTGCCACTACACCAGAGTAAGACAGAATTTTCTTGTACAGTTAAAATACTGCTGTCTTAGGTTGATTTGTATAACTTTTTTTTTTGTATAACTTTATTTAAAGTACATTTTTATACCTGATTTAATTTTTTTCTTTTACTATTTATCTGCTTGAAAAAATATTATCTACTTGTATGTATGTATTTATTTATTTTTGTGGTACTGGGGATTGAACTCGGGTCCTTGGGTTTGCCAGGCAAGCGCTTATTCTACTGAGCTATCTTCCCAGCCCTAACTTGTTTATTTTTTTGAGATAGGACCTTTTTAATTCTTTGAACTAACAAGGATCTTTCTCCCTTAACCTCAGTTCTGGGATTATAAACCTGTGCTGCCACACCCACTTTTTAAGAGTTGTTTAAAACTTCTGGGTTGGCTATGATTGGTGGTGCACACCTGTAATCAGTCTTAGTTCTCAAAGGTTGAGGCAGCTTCAAAGATAGCAGGCTTGCCTGGGTGTGGTGGTGCACACCTGTAATCCCAGCACTTGGAAGGCTGAGGCGGGGATTGCTGTGAGTTTGAGACCAGCCTGGGCTACAGAAGTGAGCTCAAGGCCAGCCTGAACTGCATAGCAAGACCCGGTCTTACAAATCCCCAAAACCTATGGCATCTGAACCATAAAGAAAATGGGATAAAAAGTAAATTGCTTTTTTTTTTCCTCCCTTTTTTGACTTAGGGTTCTCAGTATAGTTCAGGCTGACTTTGAACTCAGGCTGGCTTTCACGTTGCAGTGATCCTCTTGCCTTCCGAGTGCTAAGATTACAGGTGTGACACCATGCCCAGCCCAGAAAAATAAATATTGAGTTGATTTGTCCTTTTCTTTTTTATTTTATTTATTTATTTATTTATTTATTTATTTATTTGTCTTTTTGAGACAGGGTCTCGCTATGCAGTTCAGGCTGGCCTTGAGCTCACTTTTGTAGCCCAGGCTGGTCTCGAACTCATATCGATCCTCCTGCCTCAGCCTCCCGAGTGCTGGGATTACAGGCGTGCGCCACCACGCCCGGCCGATTTGTCCTTTTCTTACTTAGAACACTTAGGATTACAGTTTTGCTTTTTAAATGTCTGCACCTTTTGGGGGCTCTTGCTCTTGTGAAAGAAAGTCTTTACAAGGCTAAAGAAAACAACTATAGCCTATTGTAGTAAGAATAGGTACTCAAAAAAAAAAATGAATAGGTACTCAAAGTTATAAAGTAGATGCATAATGAAGTAGGCTAGGATTTGAAAATATCATTTATAGCTTATACAACCTTTGGAGAATTGCTTTGACATTTTGTCTACAATTATATGAACTGCTGTTGGTGGAACATAAAAACCTCACTTGTCATTTGCTCTGAGTGGTTATTTGAAAGTAAGTGACTTATTTTGGTAACCTCAAATCTGAGATAGGAACAAGAAGCAGCAAACTCAGTTTCTTTCTAATGGGCTTTGTTTTCTTTTCCCTTTTTTTTGGGCTTTCTTTTAAAGTAAGTGAAAATTAAGCCAGGGCACAACACATGATCCCAAAATACCCATTGTTTAGCCAATAGAGATTTTTTGTTTGTTTGTTTGTTTGTTTTTGTTTTTTTTTTTGTGGGACCAGGGTTCGAACTCACGACCTTGCACTTGCCCAGCAGGCACTTGTGCCTCGGAACTATCTCCCCAGCCCCCCCCCCCATAGAGATTTTTAACTTAAGACTTTAGAAATAAATTAATTTGATTAGCCAGTTAAAAATTATTTTTTGGTGGGGGGGCACAGGACCAAGGTGTAAACTCATGACCTTCTACTTGCCAGGCAGGCACTTGTGCCATGGAGCTATCTTCCCAGCCCCAGCCAGTTATAATTTTTGAGCTAATGTTAGAGGGCATTTGTTTTTGGTTACTTTAAATTTATAGTACTATCCAATAAAAACATAAGCCATGTACATTTAAAATTTTTAGTAGTCATATTTTCTTTTGTTCTTGGTAGTACTGGGGATTGAACCCAAGGTCTTCACACTGTGCTGTATCCCTAGTCCTTTGAGACAGGATTTTGCTAAGTTGCTTTGGGTAAGCTCTGGCCACTTTATTTGATGTATTTATTTTGCAATATTATCACTGAACCTTAGCCCTTTTTTGTTTTTTGAGATAGGATCTTACTAAGTTGCTAAATTGCTTAGACTGCTTTTATTTTTTTGGCTGGCTCAGCCCACCCTGAGGGTGGGTTTTGTGTTGCATTCGGTGCTGGGGATTGACCGCAGTCCCTTTATGCTTGTCTAAGCTTGCCTAAGCAAGCACTTTAGAGCACTGAGCTATCGTGCCAGCCCACCTAGATTAAAGGTGTACCCCCATTAGGCCTTACTAACTACTGACTGACTGTCCTGTCTGGTTCTGTCCGGTTCCATCCATTCCATCTGTCCGTCCTTTCTGTCTTGCCAGCTCAGCCCAACCTGGAAGTGGGGCTGGCATAGCATGTGGTGCCTGGGATCAAACTGTGGTCCCTGCTCACTTGCCTGAAGCGGTGCATTAGACCACTGAGCTATCTCACTGGCCCCTCCTGACATTTTTTAAAAAAGGAAAAGGAAGCTGGGCATGCCTAAAAAAAAAAAAAAAAAAAAAAAAAATTGATCGTAGCTCAATGCAAAGGTTTTGGGTTAAATTCCCAGGGTCACATCAAAAATAAAAAGCAAATAGACCTAGGTTAAAGGAGCACTCTTTTATTTTTTGTCTTTTTGAGACAGGGTCTTGCTATGCAGTTCAGGCTGGCCTTGAGTACACTTTTGTAGCCCACGCTGGTCTCGAACTCACACCAATCCTCCTGCCTCAGCCTCCTGAGTGTTGGGATTACAGGCGTGCGCCACCATGCCCGGCCTGAAGGAGCGTTCTTTGTGTGTGGCATGCCTTGCTAGTGATAGTGAGCAAGCTGGAGGAAAACATGCTGACTTTCTAAATCTCTGTCCAGAAGTGGCATATATCACATTTGTTAGTTCAGTTGTGTGACCAACCCCAGTAGGATTTTGTTGGTCGTTAAATACTGAGCAACATCAGTGGGGTGAGGGTTTGAATTCCTCTTTACAATCTATATTGCATTGGATCAGTGTGAAAATCTAGAAAGGCAGTGAATTGTTGAAACAGTAATCTACCATGTTTAAAGGATCAAGAGATGTTTCCTGGGAGCAGTTATTTTTCCCTGTTTTTTTTTGTTTTTTTTATTTGGCTGGACTGGGGATTGAACTCAGAACCTTGCACTTGCTAGGTAGGTACTTGTGCCACTGAACTATCTCCTCAGCCCCCTGGAGCAGTTATTTTTGAGATCTAAAACATCATTAGAATTACATGGTAAGGGGCTGGGGAGATAGCTCCGAGGCACAACTGCCTGC
>PVJA010025482.1:13576-30806 GCA_004027025.1 Myocastor coypus
TTTTTTTTTTTTTTTTTTTTTCTTGTTTTAGAACTTTTGTTTATTTTATTTATTTATTTTTATGGCCGGCTCAGCCTGCCCTGAGGGCAGGGCTGGCGCAGCATGTGGTACCAGGGATCGAACCGCGGTCCCTGCCGCTGCCCAAGCTTTCCTAAGCAGGCACTTTAGACCACTGAGCCATCCCGCCGGGGCCTCAGAATTACCTGTTAAACTATACATGTGGCACGACTTTGGGAAGTTGGATGTGAGTTTAAAAGTCAGTCAGTCAGTCAGTCAGTCAGTCAGTCAGTCAGTCAGTGAGTCTGTCTGTGTGTGTGTCTGTCTGTCTGTCTGTCTGTCTGTGTCTCTGTCTCTCCTCTCCTCCTCTTCCTCCCCTCCCCTCCCCTCCCCTCTCCCCTCCCCCATCCCCTCCCCTCCCCTCCCGTCTCTCCTCTCTCCTGTCCTCTCTGACTAGTCTCGAAACCAGACCGGTGAAATGGTTCAGTGGTTTAAAGCGCCTGCTTAGGAAAGGGTAGGCAACTGCAGGGACATTGGTTCGATCCCGGCCTCACATGCTGTGCCAGCCCTACCCTCAGGGCAGGCTGAACCAGCCATAATAATAATACATAAAAAAAGCCAAGCCGGGTGTGGTGGTGCATGCCTGTAATCCTAGCACTTGGGAGGCTGAGGCAGGAGGATCAGTGCGAGTTCGAGACCAGCCTGGACTATAAAAGTGAGCCCAAGGCCAGCCTGAACTGCATAGCGAGACCCTGTCTCAAAAAGACAAAAAAGGGGCCCGGCAGGATGGCTCAGCGGTCTAAAGTGCCTGCTTGGGAAAGCTTGGGTGGCTGCAGGGACCGCAGTTCCATCCCCGGCACCACAGTTCCATCCCTGGCACCACATGCTGCGCCAGCCCTGCCCTCAGGGCAGGCTGAGCCGGCCATAAAAATAAACAAACAAAAGTTCTGAAACAAGAAAAATAAAATAAAAATAAAATAAAATTCTAAAGAAAAAAGACAAAAAAACCAAAAAAAACAAAGCCATGGTGGTACATACCTGTAATCCCAATTTTCTGGAGGCTAAGGCAGGAGGATTGCAAGTTTGAGCCTACCCAGGCAATTTATCAGTTTAGTATGAGTCCTTTTAACTGTATGAAGGCAGTGATTTCTATCCTCAGTACTGCAAAAACCAAAACCAAAATGAAAAACAGTCTTTCAAATGCCTGGAGTGAAGAAGTGGGTTTGAGTTGAGGTTACTGTAGTGAATGAAATAGAAAAGAGCTACATCAAATGGTATTTACTAAGTAGGCTGACAGTTGTAGATTTGGCCTTCAATTTAGTGGAAGTTGAAAATTTTCTTTTTTTTTAAGAATTTTTTTTTTCTTTTTTTTTGAGACAGGGTCTTGCTATGCAGTTCAAGCTAGCCTTGAGCTCACTTTTGTAGCCCAGGGTGGTCTCGAACTTGCACCAATCCGCCTGCCTCAGCCTCCCAAGTGCTGGGATTAAAGGCGTGCGCCACCACGCCCGGTTAAGAATTTTTATTTATTTATTTATTTATTTATTTATTTTCTTGTTTCAGAACTTTTGTTTGTTTATTTATTTTTATGGCTGGCTCAGCCTGCCCTGAGGGCAGGGCTGGCGCAGCGTGTGGTGCCGGGAATGGAACCGCGGTCCCTGCAGCCGCCCAAGCTTTCCCAAGCAGGCGCTTTAGACCGCTGAGCCATCCTGCTGGGCCCCCTGAAAATTTTCAATAGAAGACAAGACTTGAGGAGGATCCCTCTGATTGTGTTGAGAGGTTTCTTCAGCCTGGACTGTAGCAGCTGTTATAATAATGAAACAGAAACTAGAATTATGTGGCTAATGGATAATGGTAGGTCTGAGTATGTATGTCTACTGGCTCTACAGTAGATGGCTTATAGAGGTGGGTTTTCTTTTTTTTTTTTTTTTTTTGTATTTTAGGGAGGGGCTTACAGGTGTTCATGGTCTCACTACTAGATCAGACTCTTAATGATCAGCATGTTTATAGCCTCCCAGGAGCTGGGATTACAGACCCCAGCCACCATGCCCAGTCTCTATTGCTGTCTGGCGAGGGGAGGGCGGGCAGGTCCAGGATCAAATTTGATGTCCCTGTACCTGCAAGCGCTTTAATCTGATGGCTAGCCCCAATGAGGTGGGTTTTTGAGGATTTGCAGTTGGTTGGGAATCAGATGCAATGGCATATGCCTGTGATCCCAGCATTTGGGAGGCAGAGACAGGAGAGAGAATCAGACCTCCAATTCCAATTAGAGAGAAAAGGCTAAAGATGTTGCTAGGTGGGATGGCCCTGGGTTGAATCCTGAGTACCAAAGCCAAGACCAATACAATGTAGCATTTACCTATAAATTCCTGAACTTTGGGAAGCTGAAGCAGGAGGATTTTTAAGTTTGAGTCCTTAGAGCAGAGGAGTGGAACCTGTTTCAAAAAATGGGCTGGAGATGTAGCTCAGGGCAAAAGTCCTATGTTCAGTCCCAGTATCCCACCCACCCTCAGTTTTTCTTTTTGTCTTTTTGAGAAGGCCTCCTTATGCAGTTCAGGCTGGCCTTGAGCTCACTTTGTAGCCCAGGCTGGTCTCAAACTCACAACAATCCTGCCTCAGCCTTCCAAGTGCTGGGATTATAGGCCACCAGGACCAGCCCAATTCTTAATTTTTTATTGATACATTTTATTTATTTATTGAGTGGGACCAGGGTTCAAACTCATGACCTTGCCAGGCAGGCACTTGTGCCATGGAGCTATCTCCCCAGCTCCATTGATACGTTTTATTTTTTTAATTTTTGAGACGGTCTCACTGTGCAGTTCAGGCTGGCTTTGAGCTCACTTTTGTAGCCCAGGCTGGTCTCGAACTCACAACGATCCTCCTGCCTCAGCCTCCCAAGTGCTGGGATTACAGGCGTGAGCCACCACGCCCGGCTTCCATTGATACGTTTTAGATAAACATAATGATCACCTTTTTCATAGGGAGTTTGTACCTGTACATGCCATGTCTTGTTGCTGCCTTTTTCCCCCACTCCCTCGCTTCAGCCCCTCTTTGCCTCTTTTCTGCCTCAGCCTTCCAAGTGCCGGGATTGCAGGTGTGTGCCACCATGCCCAGCTGTTTCCTCTCCTTATTTACAAAAACTGTTTCTGTTTTTTTCTGCTATTTTTTTCCTTGTCTCTTGTTTTTCCCTTCCCTTGTTCCTCTTCCCATTTGAACATTTTCTTCCCATTTTTCAATATTTTTTACAAATTTTGGTCCTTATTTACACTTTTGGGTTCTCACACCGGAGAAACCATTTGGCATTTAAACATGTCTAACTTATTTCACTGAAGAGTATGGTGTCAAGGTTCATCCATTTAGCTAGAAATAGCTCCAGCTTATCCATTATGGCTTAGTAGAAATTAAAAAAAAAAGTAAATAGCCATTGATTGATGGGCATTGGGCACATACGATATGTGCCCCTATGTAAAGGAGAGTATGTCTCTATTGTTTTTAATTCTTCTAGAAAAATACCAAGAAGGGGACTAGTTGAGTCAGATGGAACCATTAGTCCTATTTTTTTTGAGGAATCTCCACACTGATTTCCACAGTGATTAAACCAATTTACATCTGCCAACCGTAGGTAAGGGCTTTTCTCCATAGCCTCACTAGCATTTGTTATTGGTTGAGTTTTTGATAATAGCCATTCTTTCTGCAGGGATTTGTAATCTCAGTGTTGTTTTAGTTTGCATCTCTCAAATGACCTGTAATGCTGAACATTCTTTGTTAGTTGTTTCTACTTTAGCTGAGATGATTCCTCCATTTTTTTTTTTTTTTTTTTTTTTTTTTTTTTTTTTTTTTTTTTTTTTTTTTTTTTTTTTTTTTTTTTTTTTTTTTTTTTTTTTTTGTCTTTTTGAGACAGGGTCTCGCTGTATGGTTCAGGCTGGCCTTGAGCTTAGTTTTGTAGCCCAGGCTGGTCTCAGACTCTCACTGATCCTCCTGCCTCAGCCTCCCGAGTGCTGGGATTACAGGTGTGTGCCACCACACCCAGCCATTCCTCCAACTTTTATTTATTTTATTTTTATTTTTATTTTTGGTGCCAGAGATCAAATTTGGAACCTTGCACTTGCCAAGCAGGCAGTTATGCCATTGAGCTATCTCTGTGGCCCTTTTTGTAGCTCAGGCTGGTCTGGAGCTTTACCACCATGCCTGGCCATTTTTTTTTTTTTTTTTTTAAGTACAGGGTCTATAGGGTCTCACTACATAGATCCCACTAGTAGTGATCCTCCTATTTTCAGCCTCCCAAGTGCTGGGATTACAGGCTTGCACCACCATGCCCAATCTGAATCACTGTCTCAGCACCCAGGGTGGAACCAGCACGGCATGCCTGGCCATGTATTCTGCCTAAGCAGGTGCTTTAGTCCACTGAGCTATCTCACCAGCCCTCAAAATTTTCTTTTTAAGTGAAAACTTCAGGGTGAGAAACACAAGACCAAAGAAGAAATCTATAAGGGAAGCTCATTACCTTGTTTTAATATGTTTTGGATGGGTGATAAATGAGAGGCTGAATTTAGATAATTGCTCTGTTACTGGGTACAAAAGAACTGAATTAAGAAATACACTACTGTAGTTGTTTTTATCTTTATTGTTATGTGTTTGCTGTTTGTAATGGTTATGTTTCTTGTGGTGAATTGAGAAATATATTGATGGTTGCAGTTTAGGACTGAAAATATAAAAGAGATTCTATGATTTCTGACTTGAACTTGTGGGACATTCCATGAGGTTGGGAATATCTGTTAGGGAATAATAGGTCAGGAGTGGAAAGAAGAGCAGAAGAAAGGGGTGATAGGGCTGTAGCTAAGAAGGGGTTGGACTTGGATATCATTGAGGCAGGCAGGGTCATGCTCTTGAAGCTGTTGGCGACATGAGTCTAGATCCATGGAGAAGGAACTGGCCATGTTTCTACTGTGAAAAAAGTCTTGGTATGATAGTGCATCATGTAAACCCTGTACTTGGGATGTCTGGGATACACAGTGAGCTCAAGACCAGATGAATAGGAGCCAGGGAGATAGCTCAGGGGCACAAGTGCCTGCCTGGCAAGTGCAAGGTCCTGAGTTTGATCCCTGGTATCGAAAAAAAAAAAAAAAAAGACCAGATGAATGTATGGTGAGGCTCTGTCGCAAAAAAGAAAAGAAAATAAACCCTAATAAAAATTCTCTCTTCTTCAACATACTTACATTTTTCTTACATTCTCCCTGATGACATAGGAGTTTTACAATGTAGTCAAACTATATTAAATTGTGAAGCTTTTTGAAAGTTTAAATACACTTAACTAATTCTTTCTCTGTCTTTTATCTCATCCCTTCTTCCCCTGTGCAAAGACTTAAACAGAAAACAAATCTTACTGTGGTAACATTCTTAGGTGAGTCATCCTGTTACTTTCTTTTCTCTGGGTTAGTCTTACTCTTTTTTTTTTTTTTTTTTTTTGTCTTTTTGAGACAGGGTCTCACTGTACAGTTCAGGCTGGCCTTGAGCTCAGTTTTGTAGCCCAGGCTGCTCTCAAACTCTCACTGATCCTCCTGCCTCAGCCTCCCAAGTGCTGGGATTACAGTGTGTGCCACCATACCCGGCTCTGGGTTAGTCGTATTCTTTGGAACAAGTTTTCCTTGTTCACTGACCCTTAGCTCCTGCCTCAGCCTCCCAGATAGTTGGGATTACAGGCAGATGATGCTATATCTGTGTTGGTTTTGGTTTGTTTTAAAATTAAGGTCTATAAAATAAATAAATAAATAAATAAAAATAAAAATAAAAATAAAAAAAATAGAATTAAGGTCTAGGGCCGGTGGGATGGCTCAGTGGTCTAAAGCGCCTGCTTGGGAAAGCTTAGGCGGCTGCAGGGACCGCCATTCAATCTCCGGTACCACGTGCTGTGCCAGCCCTGCCCTTGGGGCAGGCTGAGCCAGCCATAAAAATGAGTGAATAAACAAATAAAGGTTCTGAAACAAGAAAAAAATAAAGAAAATTTAAAAATTAAAAAAATAAATTAATTAATTAAGGTCTGGGTAGGTAGCTCAGCTGACCATGTATTTGTTTTGTATCTCAGCTTGGCTTAAATGTGAGGGCTTGTGAGTGCTGGATCATATGCATATCACCATGGGACTTTGTTTTTATGAATTCTCAGTGACTGTATTTCTGACACATGTTTTTTACTGGTACAGTAGTTCTTATGTATTTAGTACAGGGTCTATAGCAGCAGTTCTCAACCTGTGTGTGGGTTGCGACCCTGGCGGGGGTCAAACAACCAAAACATAGGGGTCGCCTTAAGCCATTCCAAATCATAACTGTAGCAAAATTACAGTTTTGAAGTAGCCACCAAAATTATTTTTTGGTTTGGGGGTCATTGCAACATGAACTGTATTGCAGGGTCACAGCATTAGAAAGGTTGAGAATGTCTATAGGGTCTCACTACATAGATCAAATCCTCCTGTTTTCAGCCTCTAAGCCCTGGGATTACATGTGTGCTCCACCACACCTAGTCTCAATTGCCATCTCACCATACCCCAGGCATGGGGCTGGCATAGCACTTAGGGGATCTAACCGCTGAACTATATGGCCAGCCCTCTCCCTTTTTTTTTTTTTTTTTTTAAATAATATATTTGGTACAGGGTGTCACATAGTGATCTTCTTGTTTTCAGCCTCCCCTGTGCTAGGGTTACATGTGTGTGCCACAATCCCTGGTCTCAGTGGTTGGCTCAGCACGCCCAGCAGTAGGCACAGAGCAGCTCATGGTGTCCCAGACCCTGCACTTGCCTAAGCAAGTGCTTAGTCCACTGAGCTATCTCATGGACCCTTAGTACTCTTGTTTTTTAATTATTTAGATGTTATTGGCTGTGTCTGTTGAAATTGATTAATTCGATTTTTTTTTTTTTTTTTCAGGCTGGCCTTGAGCTCAGTTTTGTAGCCCAGGCTGGTCTCGAACTCTCACCGATCCTTTTTCCTCAGCCTCGAGTGCTGGGATTACAGGCATGCACCACCACGCCTGGCTGATTAATTTGATTTTGGCATATCTAAGCTACAGTAATGAAAGTGCTTATAATTGGCTAAAATTGTTCTTTTGGATTATATGTAGATCTGTTCTTATTTTTTGCCTTTTCACTGATCATTACCCTACAAAACTAAAGAATCTCTAAATTGAACACTTGTGCAAGGTGTGTTGGTATACACCTATAGTCTCTGAGGCTAAGATAGGATTGTAGGTTCAAGCCTGGCCATAGATATTTAGTGATTTAATGAGATCCTGTCTCAAAATTAATTTTTTTTTTTTTTTTTTTGTCTTTTTGAGACAGGGTCTCGCTATGCAGTTGAGGTTGGCCTTGAGCTCACTTTCGTAGCCCAGGCTGGTCTCTAACTCGCACCAGTCCTCCTGCCTCAGCTTCCCGAGTGCTGGGATTATAGGCATGTGCCACCACGCCCGGCTTCAAAATTAAAATTGAAAGGATTGTAGATGTGGCTCATTTTAAAGACTTTGGACTAAATCCCCAGTATGGCAAACAACCCAAAACTGAAAAAATGAATACTTATTTAGAAGATAATACTATAGAAGCAGCTATTTCAGTGCATTTATTTAAACAAGTATGATACGTGTCAGTTGAAAAGTATAGGGATTGGCAGCTAACTCTGGTTGTGGTGTCAGTTTGTTTTCTTACATAGCATCTGTTGCTGTGTATGAAAGTGAATTAGTTACTTGCCATTTGAATTTGAATGTGGTTGACTTGGTGTGAATTCCAGTTGGAATGGTGTGGAAAGTTGCCATATATGTATGTAGCACTGACTTATGTGCTGTTCTCTTCAACTCCCTGCAGTTCCCTCCTGAAGACTCACTGAACTGTGACAAGAGAGAGAAAAGGCTGGAAAAATAACTATATAAATAGTGTTTTTAGGACTTTTTGGTATTCCAATTTTGTAGTACTGGAGATTTCAACCCCTAGCTTCATGCATGCTAAAGTACATCTCCAGCCCTGGAATTTCCATTCATTCGTTCATGTATTTATTGTGTCTGGAACTGAACTCAGGACCTTGTGCTTGTGAGGCAGGCTCTGTGTCACTGAGCTAGGCCCTGGAACTTACTTTTAAACCCTAGGAAGCACCAGGTAGAATAGAAGGTAATGGATCATTAATAGGTATACAAGGTTATTAACTGTATGGCTACTTCTTGCTGGCCATCTGAATTGTGATAAATGTCTTTTTCTGAGACAAAGGTCTCACTATGTATCAAGCTGGCTTTGAACTCATTACATAGCCCCGGCTAGCCTCAAACTTTTCAGGATCCTCCTGCCTCAGCTTTCTGCATGCAGAGATTACAGGTGTGTGCCATCACCCCTGGTTTTGGGGCTGGTATGTCATGACAATCCAGGAGGAATCAAATTCAGGACCTTGTACTTGTCAGGAAGGCACTTAAACCATGGAGCCTATCTCCGCAGCCCCTATGGATAAGTATTTTATGAGAGTAGGCTGGTTGTCTATGTTGGTAAATCTTGTTTTCCTGATATGGATAAGCCCCTATGGATAAGTATTGTTTTCCTGATATGGATAAGTATTTTATGAGAGTAGGCTGGTTGTCTATGTTGGTAAATCTTGTTTTCCTGAGCCACTACCAACAGAGAGTATGAAGCCCGCTTGGAAAGGTACAGTGAACGCATTTGGACATGTAAGAGTACTGGAAGCAGTCAGCTAACACACAAGGAAGCCTGGGAGGAAGAACAAGAAGTTGCTGAACTGTAAGTAATAGATGATTGCTCTCTGACACTGTCTTCACCTTGCAACATGGGGGTGAGAGTGATGACTATTAACTATAAAGCAGTGGTTTTTTTATTTTATGAAACAAGATTTTGCTTTGTACTTCAGGCTGGCCTTGCACTTACTATGTAGTCTGGGCTGGCCTTGAATTTATGATAGTCCTTCTGGTTGAACCTCATAAGTGCTGGGATTACAGGTGTATGCCACTATACCCAGTAAGTAGTGTCTCTCTGTCTCTGTCTGTGTCTCTGTCTCTCTCTCTCTCTCTCTCCTGAAGTATATTTAGTACAGGTCTCACTACACAGGTCGGAGTCATAGTAATTCTCCTGATTTTAGCTTCTGAAGCACTGGGATTACAGACATGTGCCGTCATGCCCAGTCTCAGTTGATATCTCAGGCAGGCCGGGGATTGAACCCCTTGTCCCTGTATCTGCCTAAGCAGGCGATTAATTGGCTGAGCTATCCTGCCGTCGCCCGTAGTCTTTGTTGTTTTTTTTTGTTGTTGTTGTTAATACTACTATTTTTAGACAGGGTCTTGCTATGTAGTTCAAGTTGGCTTTGAACTCACGGTATATATAGCTCAGACTGGCTTCTATCTCATAGTGGTTCTCCTGCCTCAGCCTTCTGAATATTGAGTGCACTAGCGTACTCAGTATATATTTAAATTTAAATTTACTTATATTTTGCTAGTAGTGAGTTATGTGGAATGTACTTATTATATACTTTCCAAATGCTGTATTTGCCAGGCAGGTGCTGCAGCACTGAGCACATCCCTGGCGTTTCCTCTTGCAATGTACTTTTGTTTACATCTTTGGAAATAGAGTACATAGGAGCTGCTGTGATCTGAAAGTGATATGGAAGCAGCCAGAAGACAGATATTTTCATTTTGTGGCAATAAATTCTAGATAATATTTAAAATTAATAAGGCTAGTTTTATCTAACTTCAGACTATTGACTTATATTTTTAAATTCTGTTTGAGCCAGGAATAGTAGCGCACACCTATAATCCCAGTACTCTGGTAGGCTGAGGCAGGAGTGTTACAAAGTAGAGTCTAGCCTTGGCAGTTTAGTGAAACTGTACTGCTGTGTCCAAATGAAAGTCTCCAGTACTACAAAAAAAAGAACTTTGCTAGTTTAAAATGTGTTTCATTGGGGGCTGGGGAGATAGCTCCGAGGCACAAGTGCCTGCTGGGCAAGTGCAAGGTCGTGAGTTCGAACCCTGGTCCCACAAAAAATAAATAAATAAAATAAAATAAAATGTGTTTCTTTTTTTTTTTTTTTTGCGGGACTGGGTTTCAAACTCACAACGTTGCACTTGCAAGGCAGGCACTTGTGCCACACAGCTATCTCCCCAGCCCTAAAATGTGTTTCATTGGACTTTGGAATTTGATCATGGTCTCAGCATGTTAGGGTTTCCTAATTTATTTTCCTTCTTTGTAAAATGGAAGTTACACAAGATATTGTAAGAAGTAAATTAATTAGTTAGGTAGTAGTAGACACCTGTAATCTCAGCATTTGAGAGGCAGAGATAGGATTACTATGAATTCCAGAATTCCAGGCCTGCCTGGGCTATAAGGTGAGTTCAAGGCCAGCCTGGATTACCGAACAAGACTGTCTCAAAAAAACACAAACAAAATACCCAAAAGTTTTTGGTTTCCTGTAAACAGTATGGTTTTGTTTAGATTTTGTTTTGTTATCGGGGTTGGTGATGAAACCCAGGGCACTCTGTCACTGAGCTACAGTCCTGGTTTTAAGAAAAATGTCACACAGGCTGTCATTAAATTGTCCAGAACAGCCTCAAGCTTATAATCCTCTTCTACTAGTCCCCCAAATAGATGGTGGCCTTGAAAGCACATATCACTGTATCTCTTGTAATCTTCGTAAATATACCAGTGTGGCACATATATTTGCTAGAGGAATGCTTGTTTTCCTAAAACTGCTCTGAAAAGCTAAGTCTTAACAGTTTGAATTGACCTCAGTTAAATCTATAAATAGATTTTTTTCTGTTTTCTTGGTAACTAATAACATACTTATTTAGTTTGAAGGAGGAGTTCCCTACTTGGTATGAGAAACTCGTTCTGGAAATGGTTCACCATAACACAGCATCCTTAGAGAAGTTAGTAGATACTGCTTGGTTAGAAATCATGACCAAATATGCTGTGGGGGAAGAGTGTGACTTCGAGGTAAGTGCCTGTTTTTTCCTATGATTTGATTCACTATCAGAATTAAAGTTTTCAACATGGATTATAGAACTTTCTGTACGTGTAAAGTTGTGTTATATATGAAGTTTTTTACTTAATATCTTGTATTAAAAAGGTTAAATTTTTTAAAAAAATTTATTATTTATTTATTTATTTTTTACTTTGGTTTGTTTATTTATTTACTTTCATGGCCGGCTCAGCCTGCCCTGATGACAGGGCTGGCGCAGCATGTGGTGCCGGGGATCGAGCCGAGGTCCCTGCAGCAGCCCAAGCTTTCCTAAGCAGGCGCTTTAGACCACTGAGCCATTCCACCGGGCCCCAAAAAGGTTAAATTTTAGAACCATTGTTGTGATTATTGCTAACCCTGTGCTACCTTGTGTATCAGTACTCCATTTCTTTTTCGATAATTCTATTATATTGATTTTTTTTTTTTTTTTTGAGATAGGCTCTTGCTATGCAGTTCAGGCTGGTCTTTTTTTAATTTTTATTTAATTTAATTTTATTTTTTTCTTGTTTCAGAACTTTTGTTTGTTTATTTATTTTTATGGCCGGCTCAGCCTGCCCTGGGGGTGGGGCTGGCACAGCATCTGGTGCTGGGGATCGAACTGCATTCCCTGCAGCCGCCCAAACTTTCCTAAGCAGGTGCTTTAGACCACTGAGCCATTCTGCCAGGCCCCCAGGCTGGTCTTGAGCTCACTGTGTAAACCTGCTGGCCTTAAACTCAAATCTTCACTATAAGTACCTTAGGTTTTTTTGTCTATTTGTATTGCTTTTTTAGTTTTCCTGGAAAACTTTTGAGAGTGATACCTAACACTAAAACAGTCTTTCTGTTCTATTTTCATTATGTTGAGTTGAGCTTTGTTGCCTATTGATTGTAAAATCAGGACTGAATTCATAGTGAGAAATGATTTGTTTCTTCCTTTTTTGGGTCAGCTCAGCCTGCTGTAAGGGCAGGGCTGGCACAGCATTTGGTGCTGTGGTCCCTTTTGCAAGGGATATTTTTTAAAAACAGGATAGGGAAATCTTTCTGGCAGTATAAAAGATAAAAGTGCACCCTTTACCTTCATATGTTTATCTTTACATGTAGGTGACTAGATCTTGCCCTACCTTTGGCTGTGAGCTGAGAAAGTAAGTATGCTGGCAGACTGGCAAGAAAAGAAAGGGAAATGGCGTAGATAGCCAGCTTGGCAGTAGTATGTGCTATACTACCCATGAGATAGACCAATGTTTAACAACTTTTTTTTTTTTTTTTTTTTTTTATGGCTGGCTCAGCCTGCCCTGAGGGTGGCGCTGGTGCAGCAAGTGTTGCCAGGAATTGAACCTCAGTCCCTGCGATTGCCTAAGCAGGCACTTTAGACTGCTGAGCCATCTCTCCAGGTCCAGGAGACCAATATTCAAACTCTTTGTGTTTTACTCCCAAGGTCTTTGTTCTTATTATTTCACTGACTTACTGCTGTGATTCCCTGTTTTTTTTTTTTTTTTTTTTTTGTCTTTTTGAGACAGGGTCTCGCTATGCAGTTGAGGCTGGCCTTGAGCTCACTTTTGTAGCCCAGGCTGGTCTTGAACTCGCACCAATCCTCCTGCCTCAGCCTCCCGAGTGCTGGGATTACAGGCGTGAGCCACCACGCCCGGCTTTTTGTTTGTTTTTAGAATTTTTTTTTTTTTTAATTTTAATTTTTTTTCTTGTTTCAGAACTTTTGTTTATTTATTTTTAGGGGCTGGCTCAGCCTGCCCTGTGGTGCCAGGGATCGAACCGCGGTCCCTGCAAGCCACCTAAGCTTTCCTAAACAGGCGCTTTAGACCACTGAGTCATCCTGCCAGGCCCTTTTTGTTTTTTGAGGGTAGGAAAATGTATTGGAGGAAAGGAATGTGGATTAGGGCTAGCTCCTGAGAGATGGGGGGAGGGGTCCTGAATGAGTTGCCAAGTCCCTGTACCTTGCAGCTAGTTCTTTTTTATTTGTAATGTCTGGCATTAATAGGTCTTTTTTTTTTTTTTTTTCAATATTAGGGATCAAAATTCAGGAACTTACACTTCCTAGGCAGGCACTTAAACTGCTGAGCTATCTCCCTGGCCCCAGGGATTTTTCTTTATTTTTGCAACAAGGTCTCACTATGTGTCCCAGAACTAGAAATCTTCCTGCCTGTTTTGCAGTACAGTCTTGTATATAAGCATGAAGAGTTCCTCAGGGTAAATTCTGGAGAATGATTTTCATCTAAGATGTTTAGTACTATACCTTTATCTACCACAATCTTTCGGTGCTGATACAGCAGGTGTGCAGTACCACACCTGAGGGGTAGATCTTGTACAGGGCTCTGAAAAGTATGTCATGGCTTAAATGCTTGAGCATTGGGTAAGCCTCCACCCTTTAGTGGAGATGAGTGTAAGGCCCTGGGCATGCTAAGCAAAAGCTCTATGATAGAGCTATGGCCCCAGACCCTTCTGCAGGATTTTAAATGGGTTATTAAAATAGATACTTGATTTTTGTTTTCTCTTTTTGGTGTCTGGAATCGAACTTTGGATAGCAGGCAGGCACTGTACCACTGAGCTATACCCTCAGGCAAGATACTTGTTTTTAAAACTATATTGGCTGCATTATGGGAAAATTCACTGGAGTAGTCCGGTGAAGATTTGAGGAGGCTTTTCTGAAGTTAGTGGGGGAAGGGAGTTCCCAGGTGAAGGTGATGGCTGGGGTAATTTAAGAACAATGGACGAGTTGAAGATTTACTTATTTTCGTACTGAGGATGGTACTTGAGACCTTGCGCTGGATGAAAAGGCTAAGCAAAAAGAGCTCTCAGGGATGATTCCTAAGCTGGTTGTCATGAGTAGTATGTCAGGAATGTGTTCACTATCTTGTTTTTTTTTTTTTTTTTTTTTTGAGGCAGGGTCTCGCTATGCAGTTCAGGCTAGCCTTGAGCTCACTTTTGTAGCCCAGGCTGGTCTCGAACTCGCACTGATCCTCCTGCCTCAGCCTCCCGAGTGCTGGGATTACAGGCGTGCGCCACCACGCCCAGCTCACTATCTTGTTTATAGTAAGTTTCAGGGATATTAAAGCTCATTGCGGGGGGTAGGGGTGGGGGTGATGTACACCTGTAATCGAAGTACTCTGGGAGGCTCAGGCAGCAAAATCGAAGTTTGAGCCCAACCTAGGCAACTTAATGAGACCCTCTCTCAAAATAAAAAAGAATGTGTGGGATGTAGCTGAGTGCAAATTATTGCCCAACTAAAAGTTTAAAACCAGTAGACCAGTCCTTTTGATGTTACAGTGGGACTTCAAATTAGAAAGCCTGGGTTTTAGATTTTTAGCAATGAAACCTGTAAGAATGGTTAGTTTACTTCTCAAAACTGAGTTTTTCTACAGAGACTCAGAACAGCTGATTTTTTAAAAATAGCTATATTTGGATATGCTTGACATAAAGCAAATTGCACACCCTTAATATGTACAAAGTCGTTGAGGTATTAAATGATGAAGTCCCAGCTGCTGGAGAGGCTGAGAGAGGAGAATCATGTGAGCCCAGGACCAACAAGGGTAAGAGCAAGACCCTTCTCTCAAAAGATAAAAGCTACAGTTTAAGAAGTATTTTGTTTTATTTTATTGTATTGTATTTATTTTTGTCTTTTTGAGGCAGGGTTTCACAATGCAGTTCAGGCTGGCCTGGAATCCACACTGGCTTCGAACTCAGGGTGATCCTGCCTTATGTCCCAAGTGCTGGTGCAAAAGCTAGCAGAAATACCAAAAGGAGACCCAGCAATTGGAGACAGATTTATTTTATGTTGACAGGCATTGATGGGGATTATTCCCAAAATATCAGGCCCTGATCTCTGTCAGGGCTCATATGAGATAAGCAAGCAGGAAGTAGAGTAGAATGGTTTTTCACTTGGGGATTGGCTCTTACAATGTGCATCACAGTGACCAGCTATTTCTAGGAGACAGAAGCAGTGGGAACCGAAACAGGAACTATTACCTGGGCCACTTAAGAAACTAAAATATACTGACTGGGGAGGAGGGGTATTTTCTGTTACACTGGGATTACAGGAGTGGACTACTATGCCCACTTTGTTTTATTTTTTGAAATAGAATTTTCCTGTGTGACCAGGGTGGGCTTGAACTCAATCCTCCTGCCTCAGCCTCCTAAGTGCTGGGATTATAGGTATGTGCCACTTCTCCTGGCTGATGAGTTTTGATATACATCTGCAAAATTTATCATAATCAAGATAGTAAACACGTTGGTTTGGGGATATAGCTCAGTGGCATAGTAAGTAGCTCCTGTCTGACAAGCCTGAGATCTTAAGTTCAGTTTCCAGTATAAGAAAAAAAAAAAGATGTGAACACATTTCTGACATACTACCCAAGTTCTTAATAATTTCTTCCCCCTCTTTCACCTTTCCTTGTGCTCATCTGCTAGATTATAGTGTGCATTCTTTGTAGAGTTTCATATTCAAGGTCATTCTGTATATTTTTTTCCATGGTCGGCTTTCGTTTAGCATAATTATTTTAAGGGTCATCCCTGCTGTTAGTTATCAAAGTTCATTTCTTTTTATTGCTGTATAGTATTTCTTTTATTTCTACTACAGTGTTTGTTTTCATACATATAGGAATTTTTAACTGACATAGCTGTTATGACATTGTTTATATGTTTATGAGTATCAAATAACTGGATCATAGTGGCGTAGGTGTAATTTAACTTTAAGGAAATTCAGACTGTTTTTTTTTTTTTTTCTTGTTTCAGAACTTTTGTTTGTTTGTTTATTTATTTGTTTGTTTGTTTATTTCTATGGCTGGCTCAGCCTGCCCTAAGGGCAGGGCTGGCGCAGCATGTGGTGCCGGGGATAGAACCGTGGTCCCTGAAGCCACCTGCAGGTGCTTTAGACCACTGAGCCATCCTGCCAGGCCCTGTTGATTTATTTTTATGGCCAGCTCAGCCTGCCCTCAGGGCAGGGCTGGTGTAGCATGTGGTGCCGGGGATTGAACCGTGGTCCCTGCAGCCACCTAAGCTTTCCTAAGCAGGCGCTTTAGACCACTGAGCCATCCTGCTGGGCCCCAGACTGTTTGTTAAAATGGTTAAACTATACTATATTGGGGCTAGGGAGATAGCTCAGTAGAATAAGCGTTTGCCTGGCAAGTGCAAGGGCCTGAGTTCAATCCCCAGGTCTGCAAAAAAACAAAACAAAAAATAACAACAGCAACAACAACAAAAACTATATTATACTCCCGCCATTAATATGTGAAAGTTGTAGTTTGCCAACACTTGGTATGTTTCTTCTTTCTCCTTCCTTTCCTTCTCTCCTTCCTTCCTTTTTTTCCTCTTATTGCTTCATTCCTTTTGTGGTACTGGGGGTAGGCAGGCAATCTTTCTGCTTCAGCCTCCCATCTGCTGGGATTGTATGTATATGCACTACTGTGCTTAGGTCAAAATTTCTTTTTGTTTTTAGATAAAATCTGGATAAGTTGCTCAGGTTGACCAAATTTGAAGTCTACTGCCCTTAACAACTGCTTTTGTCTCATGAGTAGCTTGGATTATAGGCATGTGTCACTGTGTGTGGCTGTTGTTTTTATTTTTCTGTTTTGTGGTACTAGAGGTTAAAGTCAGGGCCTCAGGCATGCTAGGCCATCACTCTTACCAATTGGAAGAAGTGTATATATATATGCCAGCATGTGTTGATACTGGGAATTGAACTCACAGCCTTGTGCTTGCCAGCCAGGTGCTGTGCTGTTGAGCTATAGCCGATGAGTTGGGGTGTGTTAAGGGTAGTATGGCTGTAGACTGTTGAGCTATATATCCTGTATTAATAATAGCAAACTATTATTAAAGGTAGGAAAAGAAATAGGCTCTACAGAATACACCTGGACCAAGTAAAAGATAAGTATACTCAATAGCATGAGTGCACAGGCCATCTATACAATAGAGAACATAGTGGCCCTGAGCTATTTTTTTTTTTTTTTTTTTTTTTTTTTTTTTGTGGGACCAGGGTTCGAACTCACGACCTTGCACTTGCCCAGCAGGCACTTGTGCCTCGGAGCTATCTCCCCAGCCCGAGCTATGTTCTTTTTAACAGTCTTTTTTAATTTGGTATTTTGAGGGCCAGCGAGATGGTTCAGCGGTCTAAAAGTGCCTGCTTAGACACGCTTAGGCAACTGCAGGCGCCATGGTTTGATCCCCAGCACCACATGCTGTGCTAGCCCCACACCTGGGGCAGGCTGAGCCAGCCATAATTTTTTTTAAAAATGTTTTTTTTTTTTTTTTTTTTTTTTTTTTTTTT